>JAKWBJ010000087.1:215000-232500 GCA_023159175.1 Wohlfahrtia magnifica
ATTATAAAACCGAGGTATTTAATTTGATTGACTTTCTCTATTATTTGATTATTTATCTTAAACACTGTATCATTGTCCATATTTATTTGCATAAGTTTCGTTTTATCTTCATTTAACTTTAATTTATTCATTTTTAACCATTCATTAACATTATTCATATCATGTATTATATTATCATAGCATTGGTGATCCGTATCTCCTTCTGTAAATATTAGTGTATCGTCAGCATATAATATAATTTCACTTTTCTGAAGTACTTCTGGCATATCATTTATGTATATAATAAATAGCAATGCTCCTAAAACCGATCCTTGAGGTACACCATAGTCATTATTTACATGTCCTGACCTTATGTTATTTACTTTCACCATTTGTTTCCTATCAATTAGGTATGATTTAAACCACTTTAGTTCATTTTCCTGTATCCCGTAATTATAAAGTTTCCATAATAAAATATCACGATCAATCGTTTCGAAAGCTCTTTTGAAATCTAAGAAAACAGCCGTTATTCTTTTGTCCTTCTCCACATATTTCCATTTATTTATAACATAATTTAACGTTGTTTCACATGAAAAGTTTTTCCTAAATCCAGATTGGTATTTCGAAAATATATTGTTTCCCTCAAAATATTCCTCAAGTTGTTTCACTACCTTTTCGATAATTTTCTCACAAGTCTTTAGTGTATTTATTGGTCTAAATTCCTCATATTGTTTTGTTTTAGTAATTTTCTCTACTGGTGTTATTAATGATATTTTCCAGCTTTCCGGGAATTCTCCTTCTTCAAAAGATTTATTAATTATATTTAACAAACTATTTCCTATGGTGTTCCAATTATCCATTATTAATTTTATTGATACACTGTTAAAGTCAGGTTTATTTTTAATAGTTCTACATATATTTTTCAATTCGGTAAGATTGATTGCACGAAACTTGAATTTAGAATTTATCTCTGGTATTCGGTTTATATATTGCACTTGCTCTATTGAATTTCTAATTGATTTAATACTCTCAACAAAATAATAATTAAATTTATTGGCTATTATATGGTTTTCCTTATATTCTAATTGATTAAATATCACAGATTGTATCACATTTTGTTTCTTATTAATTACTAAATTCTTTATTTTTCTCCACATTTGCTTTTGGTCGTTGGCTTGACTAATACTCTTATTAATAAATTTGTTCTTTTCATTTTTTATTTTTGTTTCATATGTGTTTCTTATTAATTTGTAGTTATTCCAAGCTTCGCTTGTGTTTAACGTTCTCGCGATATAATATTTCACGTTTTTGTCCTTTTTAAGTTTTCTTAGGTCTCTATTAAACCATTTGTTCATATTATTTTGTTCATTTATAGTTTTCTTTTTTGTAAATTTTCTTATTGCATTTTCAATGCATTTATCGATGTTATATGTTATATAGTTGACGCTGTTATTTTCGTAAGGATTTAAATTATTTCTTAATTCTCTATTAAACATATCTTTATTATATTTAAATATTTCTATCACTTTCTTCGTTGATTGATTATAGTCTTTATTATTTATTATTATATCTATTGTTTCATGATCTGCAATTTTATTATCAGCATTGGTTTTGGCGACAACATTCACATTATTTGTTATAACAAAATCTATTAATGTTTTTGTACTTTCCGTAATTCTCGTGTATTCATTTATCACTTGCTTTAGTCCATTATTATTCAAAACTGATTGTATCCTATTTTTATATGTATCATTTTTCATCCAGTCTATGTTGAAGTCACCAGCTATAATTATTTCAAGATTCGTTTCAGTAATTAATTCAGTGATTTCTTCGAATGCATTGCAAAATTCCATTTCACTATAGCTTGGTGATCTATAAACTGCCATTATTATTAAGTTTGTATTTTTATTTTTTACTTTATAAGCACACATCCAATATTTTGATTCGGCTACTTTTTCACACAGTTTTTCGACATTCCATTCTTTTTTAAAATATATTGTAACCCCACTGGTGCGTGTTGAATTTGAGAACGTTACAAAATGTTCATAATTAAACAGCTGGTATTCATGCTCTTCAATGTCATTCGTTAAATGCGTTTCCGATAGTATTATAAATTCAGGTTCTTTTAATCCTGCTATTATTTATACTTTATTAAAGTTATTCAATAGTCCTTGAGCATTTGTATATATACCGTTCATGCATTTTGATTGTTATATATTAAAACCAATCATTCTCATTTTTATTTTTAATTTATTTTGATATACTGGACATTCTCTGTTTGTATAGCTATGATTATCATCAAGTCCGAGGTTAAATTTTTGATTATATCGTATGCAGTTTATGCATTTGGCTCTAACTTCCTCCTTACATTCTTCCGGTTTATGGTTACCATGGCATCTATAACACACTTCTTGGTTTCTGCATTCTCTAGCTTTATGATTAAATCCTTTACATTTGTAACAAATCAATACTTCAGTCCCATCAAATACTCGGCATTTTTCCCATCCAATGTTAATTTTTTGTATTGACAGTAATTTTGGGTACGACTCGTTATCATTATCATTATCGTTATCATTATTCTCGCGTTGTATTTGATATAGTTGTTCCTTTTTGTTTCATATGTTCTAATAATTTTTATATTACTATTTTTTATAACCGCATTTTGCTTTTTCAATTTTTCAATTAATTCATCATTAGAATATTTAAATGACATATCTGTTATTGTAACGCTCATTTCATTATTGCTTGGTGTTTTAATTACATATTTTTCACCCATTTCATTTTGTAAGGCTGATTTAATTTTCTCTCTTTCTTCATTATTCTCACTATGTATAATTAGAGTACCATTACTTCTGTTTTCAACATTAGTTATTTTCAGGTCAATTGGGTCTACCTTATTATTTAAGTCTTCCTTTGTTTTTTCAATTCCTTGTTTTTCTTTGGGTTTTATTATAATTGGCACTTGTTTTTTTAACTCTGGCAACACTGTTTTTTTTTTACAATTTCAGCAAATGACATTTTGTTTTGTTTTTCATTTGTTTCTTTTATTGCTTTTGTTATATTATTTTACATTTTCTTATTACTTTCTTCGATTGTATTACACAAATTCTTGTTCTTATTCTCATGAACATTTACAATTTCATAAACTTTTTTAATTTCTGATACATTTTTTTCACAGCTCTTTTGTGCTTTATCTATTTTTCTAAGTCTCTCTTCATATCGCCTTTCAATTGCTTCGAGCAGTTGCTTTATTTCATTTTCATTATGGCTCAATGCAGAAGCAAATTCGTTCTTATATTCGATTAAGTTCTGTTTGTTTTTATTTACGCCATCTTGTATTTCCTTCAACACTAAATCAATATCATGAATATATTGAAAACAATCATCGCACATAAATCTCATAAAATTTCTTTCCTCCAGTATTTTTCCCGAGTATTGGTCAATCCCCGAGCATTTAATGGAACTATGAAATACTTTCTTACAAACACCTTCACAATGTATTCCTGATTCACCACGTATTGCATTTTTACATTTGTGACACTCAGCCATAGCTGGGCCAAACAAAAGTGTTTTTTAATTAACAATATTTAAACAATTCCACTTAATTTTATTTCCACGTAACAAATGATGTTTTATTTAATATATTCTTATGTTTTTGTTATTTTTAAACACTTATTTCATTAGGTTTTAAGAATTTTCTGAAAATTTTTAGTGCGCTTGTTCGTTTCGTTTCGTTCGCAGTTATCATTTCAACAATTTTTCAAACTTAGGGGCATGTGATCAGAAAAGGGTTTGCGGATATACTAAAATCTTCAACAAGCTTCAACAAATTGTGTAAGCATATACAGTAGTCTATTACTGAGTACCTCTATCGCCACAAAAACTAAACTCACCCTGTAAATCTCCATTAGTTCTACCATTAAGAATTATGATACCTAAATTATCCACTAGGTCCATTATCTTTTTGTCTTATGAGTTTAAAGTTTTGTACTTTGAGTATCGAAGTTCGTTTATATGTGGAAGGTCTTTCAGGAAGTCTAAACTTTGACTTTCACCGATTCGGGCATTCAGATCGTCAACGATACAAAAGTTGGAGGGTTTTAAATCATCTAGGTATTGTTCAAAAGCCATAAATTCAGCTTTCTAATTTGTAAAATTCAAATATCGTAGAATAAAGTAGAACATATTTCCATCTAGGTTTGCAGACAAAATAACATTCTTATTCGAATGTACTAAACATTTAAAACTATAAGTATTTTGTAGTTCTTTCTTAAAACCGTACACTCATCCACCACTTGCACGACCAGCATTATGTGTTTTCTCTGCACTTATCCAATATTAGTTTATATTTGTTAGTTTTTGAAAAAAGTAGTGAAATAATTTTGTTTTCCTGCGATAATATATGTTTCGAAAAGAAAGTATATGTCATATATTTTAATAAACGTTATAAAATTTCCAAAGTTAAGTGTATTGGCAAGGTTGGCAATATTATAAGACACTAAATGACATATGTTGTGTTGCTATTGAAAAGATGTGATATTTAGGTTTATTTTTTTGCTTCGTCACTCCTCTAGGGAGCATACTGGCTTTCCACAAAGCATCTATTGCTCTGTTTCAGTTTCTTTAATCAATTTGATATTTTTAAGCTAAGTAGATGATTAATCCGCTGTAGCTTCCTCCATGATTTTTTTTTGGTGTAGTGGTGAAGATCCTTGCTAATTGGTGGTGATCTTTACTTTCGCATTGTAATTTTTTCCCAGTAGGTGGCGTGATTTTCCTGATCATTCGTCTGATGTTTGTCATCATCGCCAGAGGTATGCGGGAAGTATTTACGTTAGTAGTGTTAATATTAGTAACTCTGGGTTCATTCTTGTTATGATTTCAACAGAGCAACTGACATTAAACAATAGATTACGTAGGTAGCTAGCATCGTCTTGGGAATTCGCAACTATTTTTCCCATCGACCAAGTATACTTTGTGTCGTTTACAAATACGCAAAATTCTCCAAGACCAACTTTTATATTATTGTTTGACTTTAGAACTATCCTTTTTATTTGCCTTAAATGATAGCGCACATTGCTCTCGTCTTTCGTATAGTCCTTCTGTATGTAAATTACATATTTTTTAGATTTTTCCTGGCAGATATAACATTCATAACCTGTAGTTGTGTTTCTAAAGAAAACAAAAAAGAATTTCTTGACGGCAGACACTATTTACACCAAGTTTATTGGAACAGAATAGCATTAATTCAGTTTTAGAACTAGCTATATTTTTACTTTTAAGACCACTAACAACTATTTTAGCAGAGCGGGTTTTGCGATCTATAAGTTCAAGTCGGATTGTAAGTGTATTGACCTCTCTTCTTAGCTTATTACTTTCGACTTTTAGTTCTTCAATTTCAGCTGTTAATGATATGAGGTCAACCTTTCTCGCCACATCTTTTAATTTTGTAGCCAGCAGGTTGCAAAGTTTATCCCATGAAAATTCATCAGGCGCATTCATACTTTAATATGTTATTTGTTTTTATTGGTATTATTTACAATAGTAACAGGTGATGACAGTTGCCTTGTACTTTTATTATTCATCGATTTTTATAGCATACCCTTAGGCATATATTATTTATTTATTTACTCTTGTGTACTAAAAGATCAGATGGTAAAGTTACAAAGCAGACTGATTACAACAAAATATACCAAAATTTGCAGGAAACAGTCAGTACTTAAAATAAAATAAATTTACACATATCTTGATGTACTCCACTTGATTACAGCTAAGAGTTGATAAAGTATTACCCTGCGTATGGCTTACTTGAATTAATGAGTTTTGTTAAAAAAATAAAGAATTGTTCAGCGCAGCTTAGAATTTATACGTTTTGACACTTTACTACCAGAGTTGCCAATCCCACATTGCGGCGTTTATTTCTCTGTACTCTGTTGTGTGTTCTTAAACCCATTTTATAAGACTCTCCTCGCAGTAACTTTCGAATTCGACTTCAGTCGACTTGAGTCGACCATTGAAAATTTGGTGCAGACAATAAACAATTTTACCAACACCATTAGTAATATTGATGAATAATTTCACCATTTCCATGGCTAATATTATGACGAAAATTCTGAGGGTGAAACAGATGCTTCTTGGTAAATGCCGTTATTTGCTTATTTATTATTATTGTTTTTTCTAATGCAACAATATCAAGTATCTTATAAATTACAGCATTAGAATCAGATAAGTTACATAAAAAATTTAAATTATATTAATCAGAGTCTATGAAAACTAGAACGATAAGTAATTAATAAAAGAAAACAAAAAATAATAAGTGATTAACAAATATATACCAAACTGAATTATGAATTAGCAGAGTAACTTATTAACAAGCCTATAAATTGCACTACGCTGGTAGCAAATTATATTTTTGTTGGGAGATGGTTCCAGAGATAAATGGTATGTATATAAAACTGGTGATAAGAAGAACTCTTTCGATATCTAAATGTTCGAATATTGTTATTTCTCGCAGACGATGTGAAAACCAATTTGTCATATAGTCATGTTTCTTTGTTGTTATAATTTTATGTAAAAGAAATTATTTTTATCTACAGGTAGTCATCGAGGTGCACACCAAGGCACGTTTTAAATAAGGGGATATATGATTCAATTTTTTAAGCCCAAAAATGTATCGAACGATGTTATTAAACGTTAAATTGACCTTTGTTTCAATGTCATATTGCAGCCAGCATAAATCTTAGCCATATAAAAGAGTAGGAATAAGACATGTTTTAGCAAGCATCGTCCTTATCCTCATGCCATAGGGTTCTGATTTTTCCATAAACTTTGCCACATACTAGATTAATATGATCTGACCATTTTAGCGTTCCAATTAGAGTAACGCCTAAATTTTTAGCCGTATTTACCAATTGAATTCTAGAATTAAGATAAATATTTAAATTCTCTCTTAATATGAGCGAAAATGTACCAATTAAGTATTTAGACTTAACACGGTTAAAACGTAATCATTCCATCGTTGACAACTATTTGCAATCTACAAGTTAAATATGCAGCAATTGTAGAAATGTCAAATGCCTTGGAGTGATCAAGTAAAATCGAAAATATCAACTTATTTTCATCCAAGTTGCCACGAATGTTCCCAAACACTTCGTTTAATGCCGTATTGCAGCTGTGTTGAGGCCTAACCCAAGACTGACGGTCAGTTAGTAAATTATTGGCAAATATATGTTCATGAGTTTGTTTATGTCAAAAACCTTAGATATATAGGGAAGGATAGATATTGGCTGTAGTTTCCATCACTTTTAGACACTGGAACAATTTTGGCCCACTTCCACTCAAATGGAAATGTACTTGTGGTTGAAATTGTGTTGAAAATATGATTAATGTGGCTTATTATATATGGCAATATTAGCCTTATGAAACGAGAATGAACGTCGTCTAAGCCAACAGCATTAAACTTAATCTTTAGAAATTTTTCCATAGTGTTATCCAAACTAAGATGTTGAAAGTGGAATTCATTTATCGGAGATATATTGTTACCATCATCATAAAAATTAAGACTTACCAGTGGTTGCGGGATATCAGAAAATTCTCTATTAAGGGCATTAACATCTAATGTGTCCAATTATGGCTTGAAATAACAACACCCATTTCAAGAATCTGCCTCCATGTTTGTTTAGCATTTACAGCATTCTGAAATTTACCATAGTATATTAGTTTCTCACGCCTTATCCTCGTTACTTCTCTTCTCGCCCTGCGATAATCCACAAGTAACTCTGGTGTTTTGTAACGTTTCAATCGATTATAAATTAGATCACGATGCTCAATAGCCAATTTAATCTCCGAAGAAAACCAGGTACTTATCCTTCTATTTGATCTTCTGCTGCTGAGTGGAACGTGTTTGTTAAATATTTGATGAATAAGACCATTTAAATATTTAATTGTTCGTTAACAGATGGTATGTAGAAAATATCGTCCCAGCTAGCAGAGATAAGATCATTTTTAAGTGACGTTATATCAATTTTCTTTAAGTCTCGATAAGGAATGATTTTTCGTTGCGTAGTATTTTAAAGTTATATGAAAACTGATGCTGTCAATTGATCATAATGGAGTACTTTGCAATTATCAGAAACGGGAAAAAGATCTAGTAAAGAGACATTCGAAGTGTGAAACGTGTTGGTATTTAAATATTTACAGGGAACAGATTAAACGAAGTCAGTGCTGCACAAAAATTAGAACCAGTATTGGTCAATAATAATAGCATTAAAATCTCCTGGTATAATAATATTAGTATAAGCGACAATGGTGTTTAATTTTATGTTTTTATTTGGTCTGTAAACACACCCAAGCATCAATTTTTCCCCATACTTCCATACCAAACTTAAACGTCAGTCACATCTTATTAATTTATAGCCTCTTAATTCAACAAGTTTGTCATTGTGAGCTTCATTAAACCACGTTTCTGAGATACATACAGCATCCACACCAGAATCTTCAAAAAGGTAACGAAATTCATCAATTTTGAAATATAAACTTTGTGCATTGATTGTGACAGACATTCAATCCCAGATGTTGTTTAGATAGTATACGAATACCGTTATAATTATCCTCTCTGGAACCAAGATGGTCAATTATAGAATTGGACATAAGGAATGCAACGCAATGTAATAAAAACTTGTTAAATGTATTAAAAAACTGACGTGATTAAAAACAAATGTTGATAAAGAGAAAATGTTATAAAATGTAATCAAATTAAAATGTAATAGATATAAAAAATAAAACAAATAAGTTAATAATATAATAAAATTTACTTTAATCATCCTGTGTTTACTAAGCCATTTACAAAACCCATCTAAGTTCTCAACATATTCTATAAGAACAGGTTCATCAATGCTATGCCTTCTGACATAGACCAGCCCTCTCAGAGTACTATATATGCGGAATTAATTTTACCATCATTTTTTCAACCGTAATGCTGCCATCAAAATTTTTGGTTATGTGGGATTAAGTCTTCATATATATAAATTGGTTGATCGCTTTGCATTCCCATATGTTACTTCGACTTTCACGTCTGTGTCTTGCTATAGATTTATACAGGAAATTTTTTCCATATGGGGACTGTATTAGGTCTTTGGGGCTTATTTGGTTTGTAAATTGTCCGCAGTCTATAGATATTTTTCACTTGTGGAGCGGTAATAATTAGATTTCAGCAGATGTACCCGAAAGATCCTCATTTTCAACAAATGGAACACCAGTAATTCTAATACTGTCAGCCACCATGGAATTTTCCTTTACCAGCAATTTCTTCTTCACAAATTGCCTTCTTGATATTGTCAACATGCTCGTATTTTATTTCTAGCTTTTTGATCATCTCCCTAATGTCACACATAGCAGTTCTGAAGCCTTCAAACGAAGTTTCAACCAAAGAGCGAATTCGCTGTTTACTCTCCGAAAGAAGCAACTTAATATGGTCAAAGTGGTTTTTTTCCATTTTTTCTTATAGAATCCTTGTTCAGTTGGGCTGTAAGAGACTCACCGGATAAGAGCCACAAGAAAATTCTTTTCATCACTAGACAGAAGAGGTGCCTTTAAACCATTATCATCAGGTGAAACGGATACTGACTCTCCTAGTCATTTATTTGCGATACACTGATCCTTTATTTTTGATAAATTCCGTGTCACCATTTTATAATTCTAATCCTATTAATTATTTTAGTATCAGATATCTTACTGTTTATAGCTTGTTTTATATTTTTCGTCAATGTGATATTTTTTGCGCAGCAGTGTTATTTTTAAATTACACGGGCAAAAATATGTTCCACAGATAAAAAAATAAGTTCCATAAAAAGCTTTTATATTGACAAGTAAATATTTTAATAAACAAAATTATTGTTTATCTTAAGAACACGGATATCCCAACTTTAAATAAAAGATATTAAAATTATTGCAGTTTGTTTGTTTTTATATGATTTTTTTAATATCTGCAGTCCAAAAAAACTTTATAGTATCATAAACGATATTAATATTAATTATTTAGCTTTTTTTTAATAAATTCACGCACTGCTCTTTAAATAAAGTTAAAGCCAAGGATTTGTTGAATATTTTGTAAAGAGTTATGTTGATTTATGTTGTTATTGTTTTATTATTGGTATTTTATTTTAATGATTTTGTAGTTGTCACAGAACAGTTTTGTGTATTTCGTTTTGCTATATTTTAATGGGTTTTTGTTATTCCTTATGAAAAAGAAATTGATTTTTTTTGTTTGTTTGTTATGTATATAATATTTTCCTTTTTTGTTTTATTTAAGAGACACAAATATATAACCACTATATTAAATCAATTAGAAGCACATACAATTTATTCATAGAAAACCGATAATTGTTCGCATTTTAATATATACAATCAAGATCTCTATATCGTCGCGGCCTTGGCCTTGTGGTCATAAGGTTTACTTCTACAGGCTGTACTCAAGAAACCATGAATTGCCTGAAGATATGTTTCATGAACGCAAACGGTATTCATCAAAATAAAAACGAGCTTAAATATTTTTAAGCATTCATTCATTCATAAGCATTAAGGCATTCATCAAAATAAAAACGAGCTTAAATATTTTTATAAAACAAACAATTAGATATTATGATAATTTCGGAAACTCATCTCACAGCAAAGATTCTTCAAGATTAATAATACTAAGAATCCTAGGATTTTTATGATACTAAGCACCCAAGGAGCAGAGCATGAGGTTGTCCAGCGATATTAATTAAATTGAGAATAAAGCAGAACTCAATGAATGAATATTGCAAGGACTTTCTTCAGGCCATCACAATTTGTATCCAGGATTTTCTACACAAATTTGTGATTTCATCGGTGTATCTTCCACTGATATATTTCATCAATGAGGAGCAAAATTCTTTTCAATCGATCGGATCTCGATTCTTGGCTGGAGACGATTAGAATGCTAAGCATACTTATTAGGGATCTCGTCTAATGAGCCCAAGAGGCTTTTATCTGGCGCAATATCTAAATTGAGACTGAATGCGATTTCAAGTGGATTACAGGGTCAGTGATCGACACAAGATTACAGATTTAATTGACTGGTATTATAAAAGATATTTCTGGAGAAGCAATTAAAGATTAATCTTCACTAGAATTGTCATCGGACCACTCGCTATTCCTAGAGTGTTGAGCAGCTCTCACGAAATACATCCTCAATTAGCAATTAGCACTGTTCGGAAAATATAACGCTTAGAACTCCAATAGAGGTTTACCAATCTCCTGAGAGGATCGAATCTACTGAGAGGCTACTTTACCTCCCCGCCAAATCAGAATTAATAAAGTTTTCTCTGCGGATGTGGAGTGGTTATTAGATGAAAAAAGAAAAATACGGCGAGAATGGCAACAATTTATATCTCTCCGGCCTAATAACGAGTTAGAGGAATGTACAAAAAAGCTCAAAAACTGCTGGAATCGGGAGCTGATAAAAGACCTGTAATAACCAGTCCCCCGCTACGAAAATTGAATGGAGGCTGGGCAGGAACTGATCACGAAAAAGAAAACTTATTTGTTGAACACCTAAAGCAGGTTTTTACTCCCAACACTGCAGAGAACGTTGCAGAAATGCCATCCTTAATACCGCGGTTTAATGCAGCATTACAATAAAATGATTATGGAGTAGCCTCGTTTGGTGAGTAGATTTATTCTCTTTATATTTAATGTTGTTCCGCTACTAGAATATTATACCTATGCTTAGAAAATATTGATTATCTCCATGATTGTGAAATTTAAAAAGGATCTCACAAGGGTGGAGTCTGGTTTTTGTCACTATTATATATAGTGATAGCAGTGGCGTGCGCCGAGGAACGGAAGAGGCTATCGAAAGTTACCCTGAGGATTTTGGGGAAGTTCGTCGTTAACATTTTAACTATTATATTGAGTTCCACGCTTACTTCTTTTATCCAGGTAGTAAAAAGTGTGGCAGAGTATTTGGACGGTTGGACCCTCACACACCTCAAAGCGAAGAAGTCTATTATGTTCTCTAGATAGCTATTTATGCTGTAACAGGTGTCACCGATATTTTTGCCCGTGGCCAGGATAGCACAGACGTCCGCATAGGATATTATTTCCACTCTCGCTGGTGGTACTAGGAGTTTTGAAACGTAGAAATTAAACAGAATCGGGAATATTACACCTCCCTGCAGGACTCCATTCTTAATTCTACAGGATTTAGACTTTTTGTTTAAAAACTCTACGAACGACTGTCTTCCACATCTTTATGTTGTTAGAGAGGTCTGACGTAAATATATTGTTACATTTTAACCTTTTTAAAGCGTTTGAGTTCATTTAAATTGCGTCAAAATAAAATAAACACCGCTTTATTGATTGTTTTACAGTTTTATTTATTTACTTCACTATAACTTTTATACTGTTTGTCTTAATACAACACTTATTATTCGTTTATACAACACTTATAAACAACAGCCAAACGATAACTAACTTATAGGTAAAAAAGCAACCCCTTTATATACCTAATTGCATACAGTTTGGAAGATTCCGAAAATATCGACAATCTTTAATTTTCATATCCGTTAATCCAAATGTGACGTAGATTGTCGATTTGGCAAAATTTTGGCATTTTTTTATTTTCGTAACAATATTCTTAAAGAGAATGTCATGATAGACCATGTAAATTGCCTTTGCTTGGGAGGAGTAATGCTACTAGGGCCTTAGCCACTGGGAATAGAAGCGTAGTTTGAGTAGTTTGATAAGATATTCCAAGCCAAGGTATTCTGCCAGCTGGTATAAAGCACGCGACAGCTGCCCTAATGCTGTTACGGAAGTTCCTTTCTGCAGGAATGATGTTAAGTCAGTGGTTTAACGTGAGTACCTGCCCTAGGACGTTACCTCACGGTGCCAAAGCACGAGTGAATACAATGCGTCCACCAACGCCCCCACCTCTGATTAGAATCACCAGTGAGTACCAATTTAAAGCCATGTTATTTGGACATGACCTCACACCTTGGTGAGGTGCCGGAGACTATCTAAACTCCTCCTACTCACGGCACCCGGTTAAAAATGTAACTCCAAACCGAGCCAGCATAGCTCTCCCCGCGATTTGGGTTTAAACCACAGCCACCACGTTGCTCCCACAAGTGGGGCCTCACCATAGTCGGGCAGGAACCGAAATTCCTGGGGCTCCCGACATCCGTGGCACCAGAATTAAGCCTTCGGTCAGGCCTCGTAGCATAAATGCTACTACCAGTGTAAGTCCCAAACGACTTCGGACTGGTGACCAAGATGGTGTATACAACAAACAAGAAACACTCAAACAACACAACAATAAACGGAGCCACCCTCACGGGAGAACTCAAAGTGACACCGTGTGCCACGGACACAATACACAAAAACAAGAACGCAACCAGTCAAGGATAGACCAGTACAAAAACACAACACCCAAAAGACTGCAGCTACAAATTAAGCCGCAAGACAGCAGACCAGGAAACAGCAAACAGCGGACAATCACAGCAAGCAGCATAACACACCAACCATCAACACCCCAGCGGGACGCCGAGGTAAAAAAGGCCAGCCAGGAGACCGCTAAGATGATGATGCAGGTTCAACCTCCGCTAACAGTGCCGTCCTTCTACGCCTAAACACCTCAAGGGCAAAAACGCCCAGTACGATCGTCCAACAATACCCTACTGAAATCCCACACCCCCCCAGTATGAGTGATACCCATACTATCTAAATCCCTAACGTCATCATAGTCCGGGCACGAAGTCAGTACATGCCTCCAGTCCTCAACTCCCCTCCCACACCGACAGTCAGCTGATTCAGTCTGGCCAATTCGATGCAAAAATGCATTGAAAGAGCCATGTCCCGTCAGTATGAGCCCCAGACTCAAGCCAAAGCCAAAGTCAGGGTGTTCCCGTACGAACGTAACGTCCGGAATGAATCCATAAGTCACGCTTCCCTTGTCGCTGTTCGTCCATCTCGTCTGCCACCTATCTACGAGGCACCCCTGCAAAAGGGCCTTATACCTATCTCTCCCATTCTCGAACTCCGAAGCAGAAAGCCAATCGTTCGTCCCAAGTGGCAGTCCCCTCTTGACCCTGAAAGCAATGCTACGACGCACCACTTCCAAGTCAAGCAGTGGTACACCAACAAGGACTTGCAAACCGTCGGTAGAGACTGTTCTACACACCGGAACATGACCGTCTTATACCACACCGACGCGCCATACGCCGCACAAGCAACGAAAAGCCCATCGTATATGATACGGACGGCAGGCCTGCTGAGTACCCAATCACTCCTCAATATGCGCCTAACCTTTCCAACAATGGCTGCCAGTCTATGCCTGACATGGGTGAGATGAGCCTGGAAGCTCATACGCTCCCCTACAACTATGCCGAGGTACCTGACCTGAGTCACATAGCGAATGCTGTTGTCACCAATTCTAATGAGTGAAGGTCGCCCGGTTGACAATATGCCCTTAAGCAACATCATCACTGTTTTATCCACTGTTTTATCACTGCAAAGTCCACACCAACCCCTATACCCCACCATAAGCGATACGGATGGCCTGGGCACCCCTCCTCTCCAGCTCAGCACGAGACCGGCCTTCGATCAGGATACGCATACGCACACAGTTTAAATGTTAGCCCGAGCTGTCTCAACCTCCATCCAAACCGTTTCAAAGGATCCAACACCACACGCTTTTCTATCCTCGAAATAGCTGCGCCAAATGCCCATCTCACTACAGCCAACCTCCGATAGCCTCCGTAAGACCTTGTCCCACGAAAGATAATCGAAGACTCCCTTAAAATCAATGAAAAGCCCAAGTACATACTTCGAAGATGACTGTTCGACAGAACTCTTCACATGCATCCAAGCGTCCTCAACGCATTTGCCTCCCCTAAAACCAAACTGGTAACATGAATTGCCCTCGCTGTAGCATTCCTAGAGCCTGTACATCATGATTCTTCCCAGTACTTTTCCAAATACTGGCAAGAGGCTGATGCCCCAATAAGAGCGGGGATTACTCCTCACTCTATCAGGCAACTTAAGAAGTACCACAACACGAGCACATTTCCATGCCTTCGGGAAGTAGCCCTCATTAATGCACCTACAGTTCACCGCTCAGGTATTCAGGGATGGCCTTCCAGATGTTCTTACACATCTCCCCGGGCAACCCATCCAAACATGTGGTCTTCCTGCTTCTCACTCGACAAAAACAGTCATCTACTTCAGACCTCTCCAAGTTTGGAGGGTCAGCAACCTCCTATGTCCACCTGACTCTTTCTACCCCTGCAGAACGGTAAACCCTACCCCAGGGGTCATCCCTATTGTCCTGTACAAATCTCCAGCACTCGTCCTCCGTAACTGTAACAATCATGGCCTTGTACGTCTTAAGGCTGCCAAGATACTCGGTCCTACGCTGAGCTAGCTCTTCAACATTGGTACACCCTACCCCTCTGGAAAAGCGTCCGGAGGTGTCGAACGCGCCGCCGCATCGTCTCTAACTCAGGGGTCCACCATTTGACCCTCTTGGGTTTCGCATAACTAGCTCGGCCCAACAGTGCATCATTCACCGCAGATGCCGTCCGGTCAATCTTGTCAACCTGGTCGTCAATCGTTAGTAGCCTAAAGTCTTCAATTGGCACCGATGACAATGCCTCCCTCAAACAGTACCGATAATGGTCCCAATCAACGTCACGCGTTCGCCATCGTAAAACGCCACCAGTCTCGCTAGTCCGTTGTGGACAAGTAACCCTAACCTCGATGAGATTATGGTCACTTATCTCCCAATCGTCACAAACTCTCCAACTAAAGTCTAAAGCAATAATTGCCGCCCCATTCGCAGCCGTCACGTCGATATCACTGACGCCCATTGGCCCATCAAAAGTATATAGCCCACTCGGCACATTCAACACGCTCAAATCTCGCGAGAGCAACCATTCACTAAGCACTCCTCCTCGTATAAGGTTCGGATCTCCAGACCCAAGTCTGGAGATCTTGCTGAACCACATACGAGAGGAGGCGTTCGCATCTAGACCGAGGATAACCGGAATACTACTCGCCGCGAGTAGTACCGTATCCATATACCATAGATAGGGTTCCAATGAAACGCCAGGCCTACAGTAGATGCTAGCCAGAAACATCTCCGCAAACCACCCTCTTACCCTAACACATACCCCAAACTGGCTATTAGCTAACTTCGTACAGTCCACGTCACTGTCCCTAACTATAATCGCGGCCTTTCCCACACCGGATCAGGGCAAGACTAGCGTCCAGCTGACACATAGCTTGCCCGAGCTGCAAAAGGCGTAACTCCATTAGTGTCTGGCGTTCGCTCTGGCAACCATAGTCGAGTACGTGGGACACGCAAACGATAGCATACTATGGTCCGCTGGCAGGCTCCACATCTCGCAGTTACGGCACCTCACCGGGTTAACACAACGGGAGGCCCGATGTCCCATCATCCCGCACGTTCTGCACATATCCTGCACTCACGCAACAGGTGCTCAAAGCCGAGGCAGCGGTAGCAGTGCGGGATCGCATTCTGAGGCCGCAACCTGAAGCTAAACCACTTCACATAAACCCTGCCGACATCAAGAAGCATGTTCGCAATACGTTCACTGCACTCCAGCACAACGTTGACCTGTCCGGCAGGGTCAGACCTCCAGGGGCTGGTTACCAGACGAATATTCTTAAACACCTCATGGCTAATACGCTCCTTCAGGTTCATCTCGAATAGCTCCGACATAAATTCATTAGGAGTGATCGCCGCGTGCACTCCGGCAACTACCACCCTTGGACCAAGCTTATCGCTGACAGTCACCTCCAGGCCGACGGGATGCATAACATGACGCCACGTAGTCTTCATACCACTTTCTCGTGTTTTTGATGCCACTACAAATTCTATTAGTGTTCTTTCGTAAGTGAGCCAACCAACTCACTGCTAACATACCGTGCATCAGACTGATGGTCTGCCCAATGTGCTGGGCTCTTTTCAATTCTGGCTCGGACCAATAGAATAAGGATAAGGTTTTTAAGAAAAAATAATATTGAGAATGAATGACAATACAAAGTGTGCTGTATTAATTAATGGTGGTGTGATGATATTGAATTCTATTATTGAAAATCCTGAGACGATGACGATGGCTAAAACTTTAAATTCTAAAGATTCGTCGAAATGGAAAGAGTCTATAAAGGTGGAACTTGATTCCTTAATTAAAAATAATACATGACGACTTGTTGACAAACCTGAAGGTAAAAACATAATTGGTTGTAAGTGGGGGTTCGCGTTAAAAGGTAAGCCAGACCGTTCGGTGGAAAAATATAAAGCTAGGCTTGTCGCTCATTGCTGTTCTCAATAACCAAACTAAGACTATACAGAAATTTATGCGACAGTTGTACGCCAATCGAAGATAGAGTTGTTTTTGACCTAAATATAAATTGTTTGTCAATCACATCGATATTGTTGTTGCATATTTAAATAAAAGTATTAAAAAGATGTTTA
>JAKWBJ010000087.1:237500-282500 GCA_023159175.1 Wohlfahrtia magnifica
ATAATAATAATAATAATAATAATAATAATAATAATAATAATAATAATAATAATAATAATAATAATAATAATAATAATAATAATAATAATAATAATAATAATAATAATAATAATAATAATAATAATAATAATAATAATAATAATAATAATAATAATAATAATAATAATAATAATAATAATAATAATAATAATAATAATAATAATAATAATAATAATAATAATAATAATAATAATAATAATAATAATAATAATAATAATAATAATAATAATAATAATAATAATAATAATAATAATAATAATAATAATAATAATAATAATAATAATAATAATAATAATAATAATAATAATAATAATAATAATAATAATAATAATAATAATAATAATAATAATAATAATAATAATAATAATAATAATAATAATAATAATAATAATAATAATAATAATAATAATAATAATAATAATAATAATAATAATAATAACAAAGATGTTGTCCACAAACAAGCATTTTAACTAGTTTTAATCTCTTGAAATTAAAATTGCAAACTTTGGCATGTAAATGGAGTATCCACTAAAATTATTGAATTTATATACTTTATTGAATTTAACCATAGAACGAACCATAACCTTTTTTAAACGTAAACACTAATCATTAGTCGAAACAACGAACATACATATACAACCGATTTTTACAGTATTTATGCACAAACTGTCAATTGCATTGTTAAAAGTAGCTTTTTAGCATTAAAATTCAACATTTTTATTTGAGAATAAATAATCATAAATGTTTACTAGGAACAAAAACTAGCAACAAAATTTATGTTGAAATCTACAAGTCAATAATCAGATCATAGTAAAGAAAATAAACTAAATTATAAGTAAATAATATAGTGTCTCATACAAATTGAACCAAGTGAAGCCGTGCGAGAGAACAATAATGATGGCCCTGGACTTATCCAAGGCATTTTACACGGTCTCTCATGTCATTCTTTTTAAGGATATTGTTACGAAAATAAAAAATGTCAAAATTTTGGTATTTTTGGTAGATGTGTGTCACCCTGTCAATTTGGCAGCACTGCCAAATCGACAATCTACGTCACATTTGGATTAATGGATATGAAAATAAAAGATGGTCGATATTTTCGGAATCTTCCAAACTGTATGCAATTAGGTATATAAAGGGGTTGCTTTTTTACCTATAAGTTAGTTAGTTATCGTTTGGCTGTTGTTTATAAGTGTTGTATAAACGAATAATAAGTGTTGTATTAAGACAAACAGTATAAAAGTTATAGTGAAGTAAATAAATAGAACTGTAAAACAATCAATAAAGCGGTGTTTATTTTATTTTGACGCAATTTAAACGAACTTAAACGCTTTAAAAAGGTTAAAACGTAACTGTTGAAAACAAGGCAAGGCTAGCCGCTATGACCGGTGGTCTCGTGGACTTTTAATAAAAATACACAAATTTGATTTATTAAACAATGTGTATTTAATATTAAAGTTCCTAAATTATAAAGAATTATAAGTAATTATTTAGTTTTATTTTAGATAAAAATACAAACTTTTTGGTATGAGAACCACCTGGTGAAAAAATTGAATTTGAACTGGACACTTTATATATAAAAAAAAAAAAACTGGACCACGTCAGTTGAGCCGATCTTCAGCAATGAAACATCGTTTAAAATGGCGGTGTTCTTTACACCAGAAACTGACGTGGTCACAAGTTTCGTTCAGTTTTACAAATTTTTACAATCATAAAATTTTATAGGGCATTGCCAGATCAAAATGAATAACAATAATATTTTAAATTTATGCTAATTTTGGGTGTAGGGTTAACAGTAACAATATATTTACGTCAGACCTCCCTAACAATATAAAGAGGCGGCTTATGAACCATTTGCGTAGAAAAGTAGAGTTTTTAGAGTTCGTAGAGTTTTTAAACAAAAAGTCTAAGTCCCGTAGAATTAAGAAGGAGGTCCTGCAGGGAGGGATAATATCCCCGATTCTGTTTAATTTCTACGTTTCGAAACTCCCAGTACCACCAGCGGTAGTGAAAATAAATTCCTATGCAGACGACTGTTATCTTCTGGCGACGGGCAAGAATATCGGTGACACCTTCTGCAGCATAAATAGCTATCTAGAGTACATAATAGACTTTTTCGCTCGGAGGAGTGTGAGAGTCCAAATCCTCTGCCACGCTCTTCACTACCTGGACAAAAGAAGTAAGGCTGAAACTCAATATAATAGATGAAGGTTGAAAATACTAACGACGAACTACCCCAAAATCCTCAGGGTAACTTTCGATAGCCTCTTCCGGTCCTCGGCGCACGCCACTGCTATTAACAATAAGATGCGGAGTAGAAACAACGTCCTCAAGTCACTTGCCGGCAGTACTTGGGGCATGGACAAAGAAACCTTGTTGGCTACATGTAAGGCAATTGACCGGTCAATGGTAAACTATGTGGTGCCCGCGTGGTCACCAACAGTAAACCCAACACAGTAGAAAAATCTGCAGAGATGTCAAAAGGACAATCCCCGGTTGCGTTCAGGAAACGCCTGAACAAGAATCGAAAATCCTTCCATCGAATCATGAACATTAATGCCCCCAGGAATGTGAGGTCAGATCTTTGACATTACCAAAGTGATATCCAACATTATCTCCGTGACCCGTTCGATCTGGATTCATACAAGACATCTCTGAAAGACATTCATCGTGATACAGTTGAGTTGGTGTTAAGAAGCTAACACTAGAATGTCGTTCTAGGAGGCCACCTACCCCCGTGGCGGAAAACGAAAAACATTTTCCAACAGAGACCAAAGTTGTCCTAGCGCAACTAAAATTAGGTCACTGCACAAGGCTATACTCATATTGGGCAGGCATCAATGAAGATATTCCCAATATCTCTCCGGCCTGTAGAACAGGTCCTCATGATGTGCAGCATTTCTTTCCTGTAGTACAATCCCAACAACTCTGGTCCCCAGATCACTCCGGACAAGTCCGAGGGAAGTAGCTCAACTCCTGGGCCTTAGAATAGGGGAAGAAGAAAGAGAAGAAGAGGATGGAAATGAGAATTTTCAGGTCAAGCTGCTACAACAAAACAACAACAATTTTTCTTGGCCTGGTTTTTCTACCTGTTTTTATTAATTTTGGTCTCCTATATTTTTTTATTATCGACAACACTTGTTTCACCTCTATCGATATCCGATATTGGGCTTGATAATATCAAAAAATAATTTATCTTTTTGATCTTTATATATAGAAGAAATTTTTTCAAAAAATTGTTTACTGAAAATTATCATATATCTCATGAAATAACAATTGGTCTAGTAATTGGATTGTACAACCGATAGCCCTTTGTTATCGATTGATAACCCTCAAATTTCATTTTACTACCTTTTGAAAAAATTACCTTTTTTTTTTTCTTGAAAAACAGATCGTTTTCTATCAGTTCAACGTTCATAAGTGGTCATAAGGTGTACTTCAAAATGATAAGGTCACCTTAATATTTGCTCAATTCATCCAAACTATAAAACTTATGTATGTTCACCTTATTAAAAAAAATTCTACGTTCAAATAAGACGGTTTTGCTCTTAGAGATATACCGTTATATTATGCCTATTTAAATTTATGTAAATAAATGCAAAATTAAATGCGTCAAAATGATAAGGTCAGTGATTAATAAGCAATTAATCTAATCAGAAGGTATACCAATTGTTATTTTTTTATAATTATAATTTAAATAATACCTGCGCGTTATGGGTCAAGGGAAACCTTTGTCACCTTATGAACAAGGACAAATTGTGGCACTTCATGAGCAGGGATTTAGTATGCGTGGAATGGCGAAAAAACTGGGACGGTCTTTGTGTGTTGTGCAAAATTTTCGTTCAAAAGTCCTGACTGCCCGTGAAACTCGGCTAATTTCACGAAAGGCCTCGAATTCCATGAAAAGTGCAGTAACAATAAAAGAGGAATTGAAAATACAAGCTTCAAAAAGCGCAATTCTAAGAGCTATTAACACCCAGCCAAGCCTTATTTGAGCAAAATTAAAAAAAAAATTCCCTGTCTGACTAAGCAGCATAAGTTAAGCGTATGGAGTTTGCGAAGAACAACATGGCAAATAATTGGTAATTGGTAATCAGGTAAGCATTTTTTTAAAAAGGTTAAACCCGTAAAAACCTGAATTCAAAATACATATTAAATTGTGATAAGAATCATTGTTCAGCTAAAAATTACGAATTCGAGGTCTAATTTTTAAAAATGCTCCTGGGAAGCCCCAGAACCAAAAAAGGTACAGACGGTGTGCACTAAAAATCTAAATAGAAACCAAACCGTTGTATGATTTACCTTTATATCATTAATTATGAAAGTAAATATTTCCACTTCTTACCAAAAAAAAAATTTCAGATTCAATCCAATGGAGAGAACGTATTTTTTTCTAAATTTCTAAGAACAATGATAATTGGTCTTTTATTTTGAGAATTTTGTACTGTTTTTAACTGAAAAGTTTTTTCTGATGACCGTCTATAGACTTCATTTAATTTTCTAACGCATTATTCATTGCTTCCCAGAAGTACTTGGATAGACTAGATTATTCCAGAAAAAACACTGCGGCATCTAAACTTGTTAGCTCTTTCTTATACACCGTTTTGTTGTTGTTAATAACACACTGTTGTTTAATATAAGTTGTCTTTTTGAGTAAAGTTGTTTAAATTCGGATTTAACGAACTCCTTTTCATTATCGCTCCTTACGATTTTATTTTAGCGTCCTGCCTGTTCCTCTACGGTCCCAGCAAAAGAATAGAATGTTTCAAAAGCATCAGATTAATTTTTTTTAGAAAATATGTATGTTGTTTGTGTAAAGCGAGTAGTCATCAATAAATGTGATGAAGTATGCTTGTACCAACTGGTCCCCATTAATCAGTACGCAACAACTCCAGCCAATCATTGGTTTGTACGCTTTCATAAATTTTACACACTACACAAGTAACACATTCAATATTTTTGAAATAATAACATTGAAACCGTTCAACATATTGTTTTCACTTAATTTATTCATATCATTAATATTTAGATAAACGAACCGCTGATGGCACTTCATTCCACTATTTTCATTAATTATTCCGCAAACATTTTTAATATTTTTTTAATTTCTTAATGAATTTATATTTGCAATAAACATTTCACCGATTAAATACAAATTAAACGTTCTTCAGTTCAAGGATAAAGAGCTCTGTCTTCAGCATAATGTTACCAATGCCTTCAATGCTAAAACAATGTTCTGCTCGGACTCTGTTAAAGTGATGAAATTGTCTTTTGATTCACACATTTGTTGTGCGCTGCTATCTAATATCCACATACTCGCGAAATAAATTTTGTCATCGTTTTTACAGAACAAACAAAATCGTTTTCTTGCTTTTCTTTGCAGCGAAAATATTTTATGTTATTAATGTTATTGGCATTATCTTAAATTTTATCAGTGTTATTTAAGATATTTTCTATAATTGTTACTGTTGTTGTTGCAGTTAAGATAATGAGAGCGTACGACATTGAGAGAAAATACGGGTGAAAATTTGGCATTCTTTGCTTTTTGAAATTTATCAAAAAATCATCGTATATCGTTAGTTCAAGGTTGTATTTTTATGTAAACACAGACTGTTTCCAGATGACGAACGTAGAAAACGTTGAGTGCTTTGTTTGTGTTTTACATATAAACAGACAAGTCACTCAACTTGTTAGACGAACGTTTTCTTACGCTCGTCATCTGGAAACATGCTGTGAATTTCTGAGAGAGTTTCCATTGTTTTGTGAAGCACTTTCTAAAAACTACAAAATCAATTGTTTGAATTGAGTGAGAGAGTGAAAAATTAACTTAAATTATTTGAAAGCTTTTAAAATAAAATACTTAAACACTTCAAATGGAAAACATACTATTACAATCCAGTTGGGAATCTTTAATATAAATATTAAATATTCACCAAAAATCTCCAAAGCATATTTTTCAACACTTGTAAATTATACTTTAACAGAACATTGTAAACCTAACAGTAACTACTCGTGTATACAAAACGTACATAATTCTTGAGTCTATTAAAGAGCATATATTCCAACATTATGAACAGAAGCTACTACCATATGACAGTTTCATTGTCTATCATAGAGCTCGATAGAGGTATATCTGAAATAATTACTTGATTTAAGAAAATCAATAAAATCAACATGTTTAAAAAAAAAGAAAATTCTTAGGGAGATGAGTGGTCATTTCTTGAATATATGAAACTACTAGTAGTGGCTGACCAAAAGTTATGATAAGATGTTAGTCGGTGATAACACGGGGCTATCATGCCCTTAAATGTTTAATATACCTATGTTGATGAATGTCTATATTTTGTGTTTATTGTTTCCAGGTTTCCGATCCGTAAAAAATGTATTTAGTTGAGAGCGTATTCTACTTTAACATAAAAACAAAAACTTAAAATTCCAATTAATTGCGACTCTTAAGTCTAATTCTTATAATTTTTTGTTTATAACCATTTTGTTAAAAAAAACTCTCATTACTCATATAATTATATTCTACTCAAACATTTTTTTACTTAATTATATATATATATATATATATATATATATATATATATATATATATATATATATATATATATATATATATATATTTATTAATTTATTCATCAGTATTCATAATACTCTTACAAATTCACATTACAAATTCAGAATTTAATATTTCTAAATATAATAATAAAAAATATATAATATAAAGGTGACATTGTTGGTTAATTTACATTATTCCTCACGAAACTAATACATTTTCTTCTAAATATATTATAATTTTGTTCTGATTTATATCATTTGAAAGTGTGTTAAATAATTTAAGGCCCATATAGTACAGTGATCTTTGCCTTGTAGTTATATTTGTTTTCCTTAGTCTGAAGTTTTCTGAATTTCTTAGTTGATATGGTTGTACTTCACCGACATAATTTACCTGTTCACATAGATATTCTGGAGCATTATCGTGTTTTATTTTATGTATAAAGCCGAGAGTATTACTTTTAAGACGTTGTTCGATATTCAGCCATTTGAGCGTATCAAGCATATATTGTATCGATGTATATTGCATTTTAAAATCGTCCTCATTGCTTTTTTTTGTAGTTTTTGTAGCCTTTCTAACTGTGATTTATTACAGCACGTAAATATTATTGTTGACCCAAATTCAAAATGAGGTTTTATAATAGTGTTGTATATATTTATTGCCGTTATTGTAGAAACTTTCTTTCTAATTCTACTAAAAAAACCAATTTTTTTTAACTATTTTCTTACATATGTATTCCATATGATCCTTAAATTTTAATTCCTTATCTACTATAAATCCCAGATATTTTATATCCTCAGCTTTTTCTATAACTTGATCATTAATTTTAAATTCCCAATCGCTATTCATATTTATCTCCAGAATTTTAGTCTTTTTTTCATTTAGTTTTAATTTGTTCAACTTCAGCCATTTGTTAACGTTATCTATATCATTTGTTAGATTGTGTCTACACTCTTCGTCGGATGACCCCTCTGTGTATATCAGCGTATCGTCTGCATATAATACAATTTCACATTTTCCAGAACATTTGGCATATCATTAATGTATATAATAAATAATAGTGCACCCAGTATTGAGTCTTGTGAAACACCGAAATCGTTAATAATTGTATCAGACTTTACTCCATTAACTTTAGTAATTTGCTTTCTGTTCTCCAAATATGATTCAAACCATCTGAGTTCGTTGCCGTGAATGCCATGATTGATATTTTGATAATAGTTTGTTATTTTCCATATATTTTTCTAGTTGTTCTTTAACAATCTTTTCTAATATTTTTTCACATGTCTTAAGCGTATATATAGGACGAAATTTTAGCGTTTTTGCCACTTTTTCAACTGGAGTAATCAACGTTTCCTTCCAGTTTTCTGGGAACTGTCCTGTTTCTAATGACCTATTCACAATGCCAAGTAGAATTTTTCCTATTATATGCCAATTATCAATGATGATCCTAGTAGATATTTTACAGTAGTCTGGTTTGTTTTTCAAATTCTTCACTATACTTTTAAGGTCTGAAATTGTTATTTCCCGAAATTTCAATCTTTGTTCAGTCATATGCATTCGATTATTATACTGCACATCTTCAATTGAGTCCATTATTTCTTGAATACTTTCCACAAAGTATTTGTTAAAATTATCAGCTATTTCAATATTATCCTTAGATTCTACGTTATTAAATATCACATATTTTATCATATTTTGGTTTTTCTTTATTACTAAAGCTTTTATCTCTTTCCACATATGTTTTTGATCTCTTGCATTATTTATTTGTCTGGTGATGTATTTACATTTTTCATTTTCTATTTTTACTTTGTATAGATTTCTCAATACTTTATAGTTAGACCATGCTTCGGCAGTGTTTTTGAACTCTGCAATTTGATATTTTGTAATCTTCCTCCTTTTTATAGAGCGTAGTTCATCATTAAACCATTTACTAACTCTATTCTGATTATTTAACTTATTTTTGAAGGTAAACTTTCGTATTGTCTCCTCTAGGCATTTATCAAAACTTACTACCATTTGATCAACATCATATTCTCTTGATAGTACATCTTGTTATTTAGTTCTCTTGAAAATTTGTTTTTATCATATTTAAAAATGTCCAAAGTTATTATCTTCCCTTTCGATGTTCCTCTCATCATCTTTTACTAATATTTCAATAATTTCGTGGTCCGATATTTTATTATGTTTACAGTTTTGTACGGTTGTATTCAAGCTGTTCGTAATAACATAATCGATTATTGTTCTGGATGTGTTCGTAACTCGAGTGTACTCATTTACTATTTGTTTAACTCCATTATCATTCAATGATCTTTCTATTTTATTCTTATAAAAACTGTTTCCTGACCAATCTATGTTATAGTCTCCCATTATAATTATTTCATTAGATTGTTCACTTATACCTTCTAAAGTTTGCTAAAAACTTCACAGAATTTTGTCAAATACTCTTTTTTTAATATATCACTCTATTCACTCACAAAATAAAAAATTAATCATAAACAGTACTCAAAATAAAATCTTGTGTACTAGTGCTTGAAAAAATCAATCACGCATGCATTAGTACATATCTGGTTCCGTATGATTATCATCGCAATGATTATCTTTCGACATTATCTGTATTTAAATCAATATTTTAGTCATCGAACACTTCTACTATGCTACTTAATACATTAATACATTCAGTAATAAAATGATAACAATTTCGCCAAAGATTTGAAGATATAAACAGGAATGGCGTCACTTTACATTTTGGTGGAAATGACCATTTGTAGACTGACAGTTTTTTTTTTTTTTTTAATTAAAATGTATAATACATAACCCATAAACAAAAAATCATAGCTTATTGTATCTATACTAAATAAGGATGTAGTAGAAACTTTACACAGTGAATACCACTTGTTAAGTGATATGATGGCTATTGGTCTTTTTCCAGTGAATACTTGTATTCCCACTCATTATACTAATACTAAGGGATACACTAATAGACATTGTCTTCGTCAGCAACAGGGGGAAAGTTTTACTTTATGACCAGCTTACGGCCTCTTGTTTTTCGAAACATGGTTTCCTATTTATATGATTTTAGGAACTTGAACTATAATTTGCTTCATAATGAAATAAGGGGAACTGATTGGAATTCAATTTACTTTATGCTCTCTGCTGAGGAACAATTAAATTTCTTTGAGGATAATATAAACAACATCTTTGATATTTGTGTACTCATTAAGACTATTTCAAATGATAGGTAAAGGAAGCTTTGGTTTGATAATGAAATAAAACGTGCAATAGGGAAAAGGGACTTGCTGTTTAAACGTTGGAAACGTTTTATGACTGAGGAGCTTCATGTGAAGTATTGTCTTGCCAGGAAAATTGTCAACAAGAGTACAAAATCAGTATATTATTCTTCGGTTTTTGCATCCGCTATAGACTCTAGGAAAACTTGAAATACCATTCGTAATATTGGCATTAATAGAGGCAATGCTATGCAGACTAATGCAATTAATATTGATGTTCTAAATGAGAAAATCACATCTTTGCCTAATTTAACAGTGGATCAAAATATTTACCTATATCAGACATACTCTTTTGGATTAATTTGATTTAATTTTGAATGCGAGTCAACGGCATGATTTCTTTAGTTGCGTGGCTATTAAATCTAAAGCTGCTAGTATTGACAAAATGCAGCCTAGATTTATGAAAATATTGTTACCTTACTTGCTACCATACCTTTATATTCAACACGGTAAGAACAAAGTGCATTATTCCCAAAAACTGGAAACATACGAAAATAATTCCTATTCCAAAATCCATTGTTGATTATCGGCCAATTACAATACTACCATTTTTATTGAAAGTATTTGGAAAATTAATCCTCCAGCAAATTTGTAAACAATAAGGGCGTTCTTATCGAAAGACAATCTGGCTTTAGACCTAAACACAGCAGTACGACAGCCCTGTTAGTTGTGTCTGAGGATATTCGATGATCAAGGCAATATTGTATTTTTGGTCTTACTTGTCTATTCTAAAGCGTTTGATATGGTTGACCATGATAATCTTTGTGTAAAGTTGAGTTCTTTTCACAATCTATATTAAAGATTTAATTAGACATTTGTCGTTTAGTAGAGTACATTTGAACGCTGATGATGTACAAATTTACATTAGTGCTGATAGGAATAATAGTGCCGAATGTATGTCCAGACTTAACGAGTGTCTTGAACGGTTCATAACAGGGCATGTACAAATGGTCTTTGTATTAATCCCACTAACACTAGGTGCTTAGTAAAAACTTTCAGATCTACGAAAATTTCTATACAGCCTGAAATATTTTTGGATAATCAACTAATTGAAATTATTAGATCGGCTAAGAATCTTCGGATCATTTTTAATGACAATCTGACATGGATAAATCATGTAAGCTATGCATCGGGGAGAACTTTTTCTATGTTAAGATATTTGTGGAGGACACAATACTTCACTTCACTAAGAGTGCGCATACTACACGCAACGTGGCTTACAATGCTGTCGTAAGTTATGTTTATGGTTTATCGAGGTATGATCATGTTTCATCTTTTGGGAGGGCACTTATGGTGTATATTTTTGAGACTTACTGAAGATAAAAGTTCTAATATTCATCCATAAAATCATATACAGTCGTGAGTCGAATTACCTTTTTGAGAGACTGGTGTTGATTCGTTCTGAGAGATTAAATGATCTTCTTCAGTTCAGATATCGACCTGTAATATCCGAATGACAATTCTTTATCTATCCTATACGTCTTTGGAATTCTTTACCCACCGGCGCAAAAATTATAGGTAATGCTTTGCAGTTTAAGAGGCCTCAATTTAATTACTATTCCTAAATATTAATTATACACTTTTATCAATCTTTTTACTTCTAATCTTATTAATTTTAAACTTATCATATGTTTAGAAATTTTTATTAATACTTAATTATCATACATTGTAATTTTAAACACATATTTTTAATGATTTTTAAAACTATATACTATAGTTATTTTGATAACTTTTGTTTTATAATTCAAATTAAATTTTAACGTATATCTGATTCTGTACTATAACCATAAGACCCTAGGTCTAGATCTTCTTGTATGGAATATCGAATAAATGAATAAATGAAACATTGTTGGTAATCTATATTATATTTAAGAAAAACCCGGGTGGGTTTAAATAATGACTTAATCATGTCTGTCTTTGTACATTTGCTCATAAAAAATTATATTGGCGACATAACCTCATAAATGGATCAGCTATAGCATAATTTGATCTACATATTTGAACATATAAAGGTTTATAATGACGTGAATATCGACAAGGGACATTAAATTTAACAGATTCTAAAAAAAACTCACAACAAATATTCCCATTGACAAGGTTCATCAAACACGATACATTTAACATGGTACGATGACTTTTAAGAGTAGGGTGTTTAATTAAAGATAGTCTACAAGTATAAGAAAGCAGTTCCAAATAATTTCAACTCAGGTAACGCAAACAGCACAATAAAAATGTTTCCGAACAGATTCAATGCAGGTGATATGAATATTAAGGGTGTGAAGATAGCTTCGTAAGTTAAATTCTTTTTTTAACATTTTTGTAATTTTAACAGTCACTGTTATTTAACATGAAAAAGTGTGAAGTTAGCTTCGTAAGTTAAATTCTTTTTTCAATAACAGTAGAAATAAAAAAATTTAACATTGCAAAAAAGAATTTAACTTTACTAAGCCACATTTTTTTAGGTGTTATATTTTAATTTGAAAGATAATTAAAAAACATTAAAATCTAAAAAAGTAATGTGAATGAAGAAATTCTAAAATATTTACTAAAGAAAATGTAAGATATTTATTGTTATTGTACAAATTGTAGCATATAAAATAAATTTTAAAAAATCAGGTAAAAGATAAAATTCTGGGGGAATCGGACCTAATATGGCCTTTTTCAACGGGGTATATCTCGGTCCAGAAGGACTTTTGGGTCATGGGGTAAAAACTAGTGAATTCCTTGATGGAATACCTTTCCACCCAAATAGGTCCGATTCCCCCAGAATTTTATCTTTTACCCGATTTTTCGAATAGTTAATGTGTCTATGGCCAAATATGGCCTTTTTCAACGGGGTATATCTCGGTCCACAAGGACTTTTAGGTCATGGGGTAAAAACTCGTGAATTCCTTGATGGAATACCTTTCCACCTAAATAGGTCCGATTTCCCCAGAATTTTATCTTTTACCCGATTTTTCTAATATCTTATGTGCTTATGGCCAAATATGGCTTTTTTCAACGGGGTATATCTCGGTCCAGAAGGACTTTTGGGTCATGGGGTGAAAACTCGTGAATTCCTTGATGGAATACCTTTCCACCCAAATAGGTCCGATTCCCCCAGAATTTTATCTTTTACCCGATTTTTCGAATAGTTAATGCGTGTATGGCCAAATATGGCCTTTTTCAACGGGGTATATCTCGGTCCACAAGGACTTTTGGGTCATGGGGTAAAAACTCGTGAATTCCTTGATGGAATACCTTTCCACCCAAATAGATCCGATTCCCCCAGAATTTTATCTTTTACCTGATTTTTTAAAATATATGCTATATGCTACAATTTGTACAATAGCAATAAATATTTTGCATTTTCTTTAGTAAATATTTTAGAATTTCTTCATTCACATTACTTTTTTAGATTTTAATGTTTTTTAATTATCTTTCAAATTAAAATATAACACCTAAAAAATGTGGCTTCGTAAAGTTAAATTCTTTTTTGCAATGTTAAATTCTTTTATTTCTACTGTTATTGAAAAAAGAATATAACTTACGAAGCTAACTTCACACTTTTTCATGTTAAATAACAGTGACTGTTAAAATTACAAAAATGTTAAAAAAAGAATTTAACTTACGAATATTATAGTAAGGATTCCATATGATTGATCCGTATTCCAAAATAGGTCTTACAAGTGAAACAAAGGGCTGTTTCTTAATGTAAGGATCAGAAAACTCCTCAGCCCACCGCTTTATAAACGCAAGAACACCTCTAGCTTTGTTCACAGCCAAATTAATATGATCAATAAAATTTAATTTACTGTCGAGTAAAATGCCGAGATCAAGAAAAGAATCCACAAACTCTAATTAGTGATAAACCAGTAATAATTTACAGCAATTACATTACTCCTATAATACAAAGAAAGTTCTGAATAAGGGAACACCACAAGGTGATTTAATTTTTTTAGTTCTGTGCCTCGTGGTTGTAAATAAAGTTTAAGTCAAAATTACTGTATTTACTATGTCGGTTAAATAAATATATAAATTAATGCCTGAATTCATAATCTTTGTTTAGTTATTAGTAAACTAAAAAATAACTATTGACAAGCTAATACTTCATATACACAGACTTCTGTTAAATTAAAAATGTTTTAGCGTAAAAAATATGACAACTTACTATAATTGACATATTTCATATATGTATATGTACATTATAGGCGTGCAAGAGTGTAACTTAAAGTATTGGCAAAACAAATATACCATATACATATCTGTTACCATGGATATAAATGAGAGAATGAGTGCAACAAATATTGTGTGGTTTTGCTATTGCATACACATCATACTCTTAAAGCCATAAACAGTTGTTTATTGTATTGCATTGAGAATGTTATAGATTTTTTTCTCGCTCTCAAGTAACTGTTGTAACCATAAGTATTTTTAAAATATTATTGGTGAAGCAAATATACAAGCAAAGACTATAAATATACAAAGATGTTACATGATGATGAGAGTACATACGAAATTGACAAAAAAAAAATTTAGCTTATGATGAGGTGGGTAAGCAAATAGGGAAAGCAAAAACTTCATGTTTATATTAAAGACATGCATAGGTACAACTGTTCGTACTTATTGTGTTAATTTTCAGTTAATTTAATTATTAAACGGTTTGTTTAACTACAGCTTAAAATTTTCTAATTTATATTATTCCTAATTTATCTTTTCTGTTTCACAAACAAGTATTAAATGACGTAAAAATCCATTTGATTTTTTTTATATTAAAGAAGCGTTTTTCGGGTTTTCCAACCATAATAATAAAATACATAACATACTATAAATTATTCAAATATTTTTCACTCATAGCCATAAAAAACCTTTGCCAAAGTCCGAAAATGCAAGTCTGCTACAATCAAATATCTTTTGTGTCGGATTTTCTCAACCATAAAAATTTCCATATTATTAGGATATTTTTTAATACCAAATACCATAAAAAATTAACCCTTTTCTTGTTAATGCTCGGGTAAAGTCCGCAGAATACACCTGTTACCAATGCATTACATAATTTTTTTCGTCTAGTCTGGTTAAATTTGTTCAATAATCTGGCTTTAATTGCGACTTAACAACATCGTTAAAATGTTTCACACCCACAAGATGTCTATAAAATCCAACTTTGCTGATATTCAAAAAATTTTAAGTGATAAAAGTCTAACTGAGAAATATAACGTTATAAGAGTGTCATTTAGATCAATAAATAGCAGTTCTTAAACCTTTCATGGATGCCTCAAAAGAACTTGAAGGCAGTTCCTATCCATCAATTTATTTAGTTCATCCACATGTACGTAGCTTAAAAGCCGTATGCAATACTACCAATAAGGATGAATCTAGTTTTATATTAGAATTTAAAAAAATTACACGACACTTTTATTTCGTTAGTAGACAGCAATATCACAATTTATCATAAGTTAGTAATATTTTTATTTCCGCTTGCTAATCAGCTTACTCAATTTAGTTTAGAAGACAAACAGATGTAATAACCAAGTGCAAAACTTTGATGCTACCTTATTTAACTGACATTACTATTTCTAATTCGAACATTAAAACAACCTCATCAAAAATATATACAATTATGTAACTGCCAATAGAAGGAGCTAATTATAACCGATCAATAATTGAAAATGAAGTAAGTAAATATAAATATATTAATGCACCCCTGACAAATGATTTTAATGTTTTGAAATGATGGCGGGATAGGAAAAATGTTTTCCAATGTTATACAAGTTGAGCTGCAGAATATTTACTATACCAGTATCTAGCGCCCCTTCAGAAAGGATATTTTCAACTACCTGGGCACTAATAACAGACAAACGATCAAAACTCGGATCTAATGGAAAATCATCTAATGAAATTTTTTTCGTGAACGTTAGTTAAAATTCAAAACACCGTACATACATAACTTACAAAAAAAAAAATGTTTTTTTACGCACATATATAGATAATTTGTGCGTCATTTTCAAGTAAAATTTTAAACATCACTACATTAGAAACGTAAACGACCTGAAAATAGCATTGAGGACGGAATGGATTAAAATATCACCACGTCTTAAAGTTGTCATAAAGCAAAAAGAATATCCAACAAAACATTAATTTTAATCCTTATGCATAATATTCTTAATTTTATTGAAATTGTTACTCTGTACGAATACGGTTTTTGATATCGATTATGTGAATACTCCGCCATCTAGCAGTCGATTTATATGATACCTACATATTACTTGTACTTTGTCATAAAAACAATAGACACGAAATTTTCAAAAATTTGCTTTTGCGTTGAATATTTTGTAAATTTTCTTATTTTTATCGGGTGTACGAATATGGGTTTTGCATACTGTATTTGTTTATTTTAATTTAATTCTTATTTTTATTTATAATTTTGGTTATATAATACCTACTATACTTAAGTTTAAAAGACTGAATTGTTTTTGCTACCTGAAAAATTGTTAAGTTTACCTGAATTAATAAAAAAGATTTGTTGGTACAATTTTTATAAATTATACATCCGAATTTTTTTCTGCATCGTACAAGTTATTTATTGTATTCCATCGTTATCTACTGGTATTTGCTTGTACGATATATAGGAAAACAAATATATTACTCTCATTCTCTCTTTATCCACTCACACACAAACTGTTACAAATTATAACAATACCAACTTATAATAGAAACATTTAACCACTCATCAATACGCACTCACTTCAGTAAACACACAGAAACTTTTACAAACAATGTGTGTTTAAGTGTGTTTAAAATTTATGTGATTGTTTGAAGTTATATTTTATAAAAATGGAAATTAAATGCACGCACCACAAACTTTTCGGAACAAGATGTAGAATTGCTTTGAAATTGGTCTAAGAGAATAAGAATATTATAGAAAATAAAAAGACAGACTGTGTTACTTCGAAACAGAAAGAGGATACATGGCATCATATATGTGAAATTTGTAATAAACATAGTTCATCGCAAATCATTGAAGAAGAGAAAACTTTTAGAAAGAAAGAAATCCAAGTTAAGAATTAAGTTAATACAGCTAAAATATGAGAACGAAGCGAAAAAATGAATAGTTCCTAAATCATTTATACATACATACATTATGCATGTAAATAATATTTCAATGAATTTAACTGATTTTTTTTGTTATTGACTGAATTTATCTCATTTATTTTGTTTACATGCTTTAATTTTATTTTTTACTACGGATTAAATGGTTTAATTTTTTCAGAGATAGTTTTAATTTCAATGAGATAATACAATAATTTTGATTACATTAAAATTATTTGTTAATAAAATTTTTTCTCATTGTGTTCTAAGAGAACACAATTCCATTTAAAACATCAGTTACAGCATTTTGCAAGTATTCTGGAAGGTCAGGTGGCAAATATTCTATAATACTGCTGTAGCAACTATTATACTTTGAATTTTTTAATTTCATCCGAATTTCTAATGATAGCACAGGAAATCATCATTTCCATGCTCCATAATAACGTTTAATGCAATTTTTGGTTCTTATAATGGATTGATTAGGGAGATTTTCTTATATTGTGTTGGGCCAGTCTACAATCACGACTTTTTCCAAATTCTTTAGATTCTAAACGATAACGAATATGTGAATTACGAAAAATTGTGGCATTGTAAGTAAACCATGGCCAGCGTGCTCCAATGTCTGGAATTTTAAGATCGGTGTCAAACATTGTTTGTACATTAAGAAAAATTCATTTCTGTTACGAAACAACTCCGCATCATTGACACCTATAAAGCATTGAAAATTGTGTAAGCAAGTTAAATTAGTTCTAAAATTATTACCAGGGGAACATATCTTTATATGTGTGCAGTCCATAGCTGCAATTATAGCTGTAAATTTTGGCAATAACATAAATTTTGATTTTATTTCATTTAATTTAGATCTGTTTTTTGGAAAATTAATAAATTCTTCTCTCAACTTTGCTATATGATATAAAACAAGTGCAACAGCTCTTGATACCGTTGGTCTCCATTCATTCGCTGCCTACAGCCAGTGGCATAGTATCGTAGTCAGAAAAATTATTTGCTCAGGTAACACGGCGTTATTCCTGTTAATATAAAAATACATTCAATTACGTACGTATCAGGTGCCACTGTTGTATGGTAGGTAAGACATCCGCCTACCAACCGGAAGGGCCTCGGTATAATACCAGGCCAGACCATCTGGAAAAAAGAAAAAGCTTTTCAACAGCGGTATCACCTCATAACATTAGCTATTAACTGGTTATGAGTATTACTACTATTGGAAACTTCTCTAATGGATTTGCCGTTTGGAGCCGGCGTTAAATTGTAGGTCCCTTTCAATGAGTCTAAAAATAGAATCAGGTGCAGCTCATTGACTGAGAGAAGTCCCCATGCTTCTTAATGGAATGTTATTGGAATTAATATATATACATACATATCAGAGTATGTGCAAGCAATAAAATTCTATACCATATTCTCTTGGTCGAATGCATTCAAGCACTTGCCAAACTGACGCTTTGCTTAGACGAAATCTATTTAACTTTGCTGCCATACATTTGAAAAAAAAAATTGGACGACTTCTTAAGTTTTATTAAGGACGATCAATAACAATGTTCCAGATATTGTCAACATCTCTATCATCAATATCGAACTTATTTCTTTAAATTTCACTAGTCATTTAAAATTTTTTTCATAAAACACAAATATAAAATTAAGTTTTTTTAAATAATCATCTATCGTCTAACTAATTGTTAACCAATGGCATTCGAGGGTTTAACTAATAACACTGGTCTACAAAATACAAAACATTTTCGGGCCTTTAAATAAAACTATATGAAATATGACGATTTTGATGCGCTGAATTCAAAACCGTTTTCATTTTTTTTTCATCGGGCTCAAATTTTGTATATGGGCATGGCAAATTTTTCGCCCAAAATATGGTAGTTAGCCAATATCTATCATCATAACTGGAAAACAACTTGACCGATTTTAATGCAAGTACAAGCAAATGTTTAGGAATAAAATTTCCCATAAATCACCTGAATAATATTTTTTGTGTGTTTAAAATAGCTTTTGTATTTTAAACAGTTTCGAAGTTATAAATAACTTAGTTACGAAAAAAAATAAAAATTCACGCAAAATTGGAGCATTATTTTTTTTTAAGTCATAAAAAATTTTTCAAAATGAAAACTTTTAAGTAGTTAAATTAAAGCTTAAAATGTTGAGAATAAAATAAGCCATAAATCATGAAAATCGGTTGGCTATTGCCGATTTTATTGAAAATTAAATACAGGTACCTAGCTTTGACTAAAATTAGCGGGAACATTTTTTTCTTGCAAAATTTGTGGACTTTTTTCTTTTATTTCCAAATTCTTAGAATATAAATTTTATATTTTAAGCATTTAAATGAAAGCAAGATATGTTGAAAATAAAATAACCCATAAAATCATACATCCGAACATTTCGCCTGCACGACGAACAGTTCTTCGAAACAATAATGTCTTTACCTCCAATGCCTCCTAAACGTCACGAAATGTTTAATGAGGAAAATACTTTTTCTGTTCGGAGTGAAACCATTTATGGGTCTGTAGGCACTTCTTCATCTGCATATAGAAGTTCATCGGGAAAACCTCATTTTATATGTAAATCAGTCTGACGTGAATGATCTTGTTTGAAACTTAGAACTCTCAAAATCAAAGTCAAGATTACAGAAATTGAACTTGTTAGATAAAACCACGAAAGCCTCATATTTTTAATATGGACAATAAAATTTTCTGGCCTATTTAGCAGATGACGATTTAGTATTTTGTGATGATGCCGCGGGATATTACGAAAACTGGGTTTTCCTGAAAAGTCCGAGGAATGGAGACTCTTTATTGATTCATCAAAGACTAGCTTAAAAGATTTTTTACTTTACAATGGCAATAAATTTCAATCGTTTCCAGTAGAATATGCAATATAAGTGAAAAAAAAACTATGCAAATATGAAGTTATTAATCAATAGAATTAATCAATATTCACAGTACACATGGAATATTTGTGCTGATTTGAAAGTAGCCAAGTATGCTAACCGCACAACAACTAAGACATACCAAGTTTCGTTGTTTCTTATGCGAATGTGATAGTCGTGCAAGAGATAAGCACTGCGAAGTAAAATTTTGGCACGAAGAACGAGCTTAATTCCTGGAAAAAAGAGCGTGTCTGAAGCTTAAAAAGAAAAGATATTACTAATGAAAAACTTTGTGAAGGAAATGAACAAGGTTTCTGAAGGCTTTCAATACCTTAAAACAAAATTCCCTCGAATCAACGACGAAAAACTAAAAGAAGGAATCTTTGTAGGTCCTCAAATAAGAGAGCTTATGAAGGATGCAACTTTTAATATGAAGTTGAATGAAGTAGAAAAAAGAGCATGAATGGCTTTTGTAAATGTGTTCAAAAGTTTTTGGCAAATAAAAACAGCTGCAAATAACAGGTAAATCGTTCAAGAACTTAAAAAATTAAAATTCATTTTTTAGACTTGCACTTAGATTTCTTTCCTACAAATTATATATTTTTTTACGCGAGCTACAGCGAGCTGTAACTTCTTAGCCACCTCGGCTAAAGAGCATGCGCACGACTTGGTGTCGACTACGTAATAGCACTATATGGTGTGAAGTTAACATAATGTTGTTGTACCTATTAGACGATGTATGATCGTAGAACAAGACAATGATAAATTGATGACAGAACTTCCACTCATTAGTTATATTGAAATTGATAATTTCAATATGTAATTTCTGGGAAATGTAAGTTAAATAGTCGATGTTCTAAAAAATGAATATGCATAACAAAAAAAAAAATCTAATGATGACTTCCGTAGCTGGGGACGAAAACGTGTTCAGTTCTGCTGGTGTTGTTGTTGCATATTCTTCTACGGTTGTCAATTATCTTGTATAAATCATTGGAAAAAAGAATTTTCTCTTCACTTAAAATAAATTTATTTATTTTATTTTTACTGAAAGACAACACAACTAGCCAACAATGACTAACTAGAAGTTCAGTTTTAATAATAATTTAGATTTAAAGTACAAATCAAATACAAGTTTTTCTGCAGAAAACTGTTTTATTTTCGTGTGCTTCGAATTTGGATCTTATCTTTAAATGAATTGTGTTAATTTTAAGGTCTCTATAGATATATGCATTATTGACATACCATGGTGCTTTAAGCATGTTGTTTTTGCATAATTTCGCAAAACCCGAGATTTGTATTTCATACGTCCACATTGGTTTAATGATTTGTTGATAGATTTGTTATAAATTGTAAGAGTTGATTTTCTACCAATTTGTCTTTTATATTTTCTATATTTAATGTCATTGTAATTTGGCATCAAGAGTCATTGCAAGGTACTTTGTAGAATTAGTAAGAGGAATGCGTTTGTATCTTTTATTTGTGAAAATCACATGTGTAGATTTAGAGCTATTCAGCTTAATCTGCCATTTTCTAGTCCATTGTGCCGTCAGCAAACGTACCAATAACACAATTTCCGTTTATAGGTATACACTCTGCGACAAAATAAAATATAAATTTTTAATGGATATGATCATCTTGCTAAGAATTAAAAACCACTTAAGATATTTCCAAAAGTATTTTAAATATATAAAGTAAAGTAAAGCATCTGAAAAATACTTCAAAGAATATTTCGCACGCGACAATTTAAAGTATAAATATCAAACAAACTATATTAAAACAATTCCGACATGTTCCTACAATTAAAACTACTTATTACTTTTTCGATATCTTTTTATTTTTAATGATACCTCTTCAGCTTGCCTAATGTTTTTGAAGGTATCCTTGTTTATTTAACCTTTATCCTTATTGACAAGCTTATGGTTTTAGTTTTACTATATAAAGATATTTTAATGTTCCGAACTTATGATATCTTATCAAGAGTTCAAATTTGATAATCCCGACAAACTTTATCATATTTGGGTTTAATTATTTTCTTAAAATTACCTCACAATTGTTGTCCTGTTGAAACAGAATCTATCCTAATTTCATTATTTCGGCAGACTTCTTAAAATTTTTCTTTAGCATTTTTTTGCAAGTGTGTGTAGTTAGCTCTCAAAGTTATATTCCAATTTTTCCGTTTTCGCGGTTTCTCTGTAAATTAACATTGTACTGTTAAGTTAACAGAGTAAATTTTTTTTGAAAGAATGCAATATTTTTAGGGAAAAATTATTAAGTTTATTGTTCAAAGTAAGATATTTTTAATGAAAATTCTTAAAAAATTTAAAAAACGAAATAAATGGTCTCAGATAGAGGCGTAAAACAGCAAAATTGCACATTTAAAAAAATACGCACTCGCATATAATTTTTGTTATCTAAGCACCTAAATTATAACTATAATAACAAACCTTTAATTCTATTCTCTACCAAGTAATACAATAAAAACGAAATTAGCTCCTTCAGTAGCTGTTCGAAACTTAAGCAACTTTCAGTACTTTGTGTAATATACTTCGTTTTTTATGGCATCCTCACACCGTTTTGGCATAGTTTTTGTGAGTTTTTGTTAGTGTTGCCACTTTAATATTAAGCTCTCCGTCAGGTTCTGCTTATTTTTAAATAGTACAGTTGCAAGTACACGACTTTCTCAATGTTAGAAGATTAAATTGCGCAATGGCTCCCTTTATTGAAAAAAACTTAATATTGTTACATTTTAACCTTTCTTAAACGTTTGGGTTCGTTTAAATTGCGTTTAAATAAAGTAAACACTGCTTTATTTTGTTGTTTTACAGTTATTTATTCCACTATAACTTTTATAATATTTGTCTTGATACAACACTTAATACTCGTTTATACAATACTTTTATTTCCGCTTTAGCACAACTTTATTTATTGACAGCCGAACGATAACTAACTGACGTGTAGGTAAAGCAGCCTCTCTATATACCTAAATGCCCACAGTTTGGAAGGTTCCGGAAATGTCTCATATCTTCTATTTTATATCCAAATTACAATTACAAAATTTGGTCAGCTCTGCGCTTCAGGAATCAAAAACAATTTTATTTAAACAAAAGAACCGGTTAACCGGTTATTTAAATAATTATTAGCCGAAAACCGGTTTTTGAATATATACTTTTCGAATTATTCGAAAACCGGTTTTTGAAAAAAGTCGAATAATCGATTTACCTAATATATATATAATAGAAATAATAAAATTATAATTAAAAAATAAAATTAAATTATTTCTTTTAATAAATTTTCTTTTTCTTTATCCATTTTTAAAGAATATATTCGTATTTAAATTTAAGACACAGTGCCAAAAAAATTACAACTGTCAAAAACTGCAGAACGACCCGATAAAAGAAAACAAAATTTGTCAAAGCAAAATTTGATATGCAGAAGCGAAACAAAGTTTAAAAGAAAATGTAAAAGACTTTGTCAAGGTAAAGGGTCCGCCATCTAACGTTTTTTTCAACTAGTGCTTATTTCGTGAATGGTAACACTTAGCTCATGTCTGATTTGACAGATAATTAGTTTTATACTTCCGCTGAACGAATATGGTTGTGTATACGCTTGAACAACGCTGGGAATCTGGGCCTGCGATCGACTTACAGAAGATGCCGATTTTGCCAAAAAAAAAATATATATATATAGCTTAGCTTATATATATATATATATATATATATATATATATATAATATATATAAGCTTTTATATATATATATATATATATATATATATATATATATATATAAGCTTATATATATATTATATATTATAAGGTTATGTCACTTAAAAAGACGATTTTTGTTTTGCTTCTAAAACTAAAAATGCTGCTGTTGAAGCATATATAATTCAAAAGCTTAGTTCTGAAATTGAGATGTGTGTATTTAAATTGAACTATGCTAAAAAATAAGGCTTGTTTTAAAATTGTCATATATATATATATATATATATATATATATATATTGGATTGGATTATTAATGTTATTACTAGAAGAAGTACCATTAGGAAGTGAATAATTAACTGCTCTTGAAACAAAGGTGTTATCCGGTGGTCTACAACCTAAGCAGAAGCGGCAGTTGTTGCATGTAATGTGGTAGGTGGAACAGGAGATGACGGACAGACAAAAGCAGCAGGTAAAGTAAGATATCTGCTATCCGGTAATGAACAGCAGTTTTTTGTATGTCCAAAAGATTGAGAATTTTTGCATCTTTTTGTGTTGACGATAGGTTCTATTGTTGCAACTGAGTTTAGAAATTTCTTAATATTATATTATTATTTTCTCCAGACTTTCAGATGTTTCGAGTGATTAAACAGAGTTTAAGAGTTCTTTTGTTCTAAATTTTAATTTTTTTTTGAACATTTAATTTATTACATCCTTGACTTTTTAAGTTAGAGACTATTAGAGTAACCCTTCACGCGTTGCTGGGAGCCTTTGTGTTGTATCCCTATAAAATGTATTCTTCATAAGAAAAATTTAAAGGAACGCAACAAATTAATGATTTGTTTTGACTTCCAAGTCTTTTAGACCAAACTCAGAAACTGCCATTCTAACCGTTCTGTAGATATGTATGCATATAAAAGTCTATATTAACTTTGTATTGGAGGTGCCACACCCACTTATTCAATTTCGTCCATATTTCAATTGATGATGTGTATTGGCAACGAAGTTAATTAGACCAAATTCTAAACTTCCGCTATTACCGTTCCAAATATAAACAAAAGTCAACATTTATTTTGTATTGGAGGTGCCATTCCCACTCAGTAACGATTTATATTAACTACAAACTTATTTGGACCAAATTTAGAAACTTTCACTATTACCGTTCTCTATATATACAAAAATCAATATTAACTTTGCATCAGAGGTGCCACACCCACTTATTCAATTTTGCCCATATTTCGATTGATGATGCGTATTGGCAACGAAGTTAATTAGACCAAATTCTAAACTTCCACTATTACCATTCCAAATATAAACAAAAGTCAACATTTATTTTGTATTGGAGGTGCCACTCCAACTTATCCAATTTTGTTAACTTTTTCAGTAACGATTTATATTAACTACAAACTTATTTGGACCAAATTTAGAAACTTTCACTATTACCGTTTTCTATATATACAAAAATCAATATTAACTTTGCATCAGAGGTGCCACACCCACTTATTCAATTTCGCTCATATTTCGATTGATGATGTGTATTGGCAACGAAGTTAATTAGACCAAATTCTAAACTTCCGCTATTACCGTTCCAAATATAAACAAAAGTCAACATTTATTTTGTATTGGAGGTGCCACTCCCACTTATCCAATTCTGTCCATTTTTTGAGTGGTAATTTATATTGACCACAAAGTTATTTGGACCAAATTTAGAAACTTTCACGACTACCGTTCTCTAGTTTTACAAAAATCAATATTTACTTTGTATGGGAGGTGCCACAGCCACTTATTTAATTTCCCACATATTTCGACCGATGATGTGGGTTGACTACGAAGTTATTTAGATCAAAATCAAATCCTTCCACTATTACCGTTACAAGATATATAAAAATCAGTATTTGCTTTGTATGGGAGGTGCCACTCCCACTTATCCAATTCCGTCTACTTTTTGACTGATGGTTTGTATTGACCACAAAGTTATTTTGGCCAAATTTAAGAACTCTTACTATTATTGTTTTAAAGATATAAATAAAATTTTATGTGGGAGTGGCAAAGCGCAGTTGAACAAAAGCCATCAGTAAGAGTACACCTTCCTTTTGGTTTGTAAATCGGTTTAGTGGTTCTCGAGTTATAAAATGACGGACAAAGGACAACTTATTTTTATATATATAGATGATTACCAATGGGTTCACTCCAACGTCAATAAGTCGCGAACCAATAAACCTACAAAAACAGCATATACATAAAAACCTTGGTATTGAATTTACCTGAGTGCTGACAAAATAAGATCGGTTGGAACATTTCAGAGAACATCAATTACAACGCATTTTATAGTCCTCTTTTATATATATAGATATCAACAGGAACAGAATAATGGAAATTTTGTGCTATTATTCTGAACGGTCTATTTTGTTTATCTTCATATGAGTTCTGGGCATTTGTTGAATTATTTAACAGTTTACTGCTCATCTCACGATAACTACTAACAAAAACATTTATTTTAAGATTATTTTTCTTCCGACTGCTAAATTTTTATTTCGTTAAATTCTGTTTGATAAATTGTTTTATCAGTTTATGAAGCTCGCTGAATTGTGTATCGTTGTTTACCATTATTGGAGGTGGACGTATTTCATTTATATTTTTGTGTTATTCCGAAGAATATCCATTACTTTTGCGATCTTTTCGATGTGAGTCAATCTTTTTTTGTTGCTGGAGTATTTTAAGCTTTTCTACAATTTTTCTAAATTAGGGCTTAATTTTCCAATGCTTGATTTTTACAATTTTGTCATTCATTTCCTTTCTTCTGGCAGATTTTGTGCAATTTTTCATTTCTATTTCCTTTGAGACTTTTATATATCCGTTTAGCAAGAAATTTTAATTTTGTATATCAAAATATTTTGCATTCATTAGTTTAATCCGAATTAGAAGCTCAGCATTTGATTCTTCCAACTCCTTAACATTGGAAACTCTTAAAAGGGGCAAAATATTTGTTGGTGTGTCATTATAGAGTTCTCATCGTTTCCTTAGTATGGTAGCACTTACCAGTATTTTTGAGCAGAACAACACTGGCGTTTGTAAACAATTTCTTTTTGTTCTTTGTTTTTTTCTAATTATTATAAAGGGTCCGCCAAATAATTTTTTTTTTTAAATGCTATAAAAAAAAACTACTGAATATTTTCTCAAATTTCTTTTTTTATTTGAAAATACAATCCTTCCGGTTAATAATGGAAAAAAATTTCGTTCAAATGGCTGCCTCGGCTGGCCATGCAGTAGCCTACACGATCGGTCCAATTTTTAAGCACATTATCGACTGTGTGCAGCTGTATTTCACCAATGGCTTCACAAATATTGTCCTTTAAAGCGTCAATTGTATTTGGCTTGTTGGCGTAACACTTATCTTTGACGACACCCCACAAATAATACTCCAACGGTGTCAAATCGCAGCTCAGATGCGATCTTCAAAAACAGGGCGCAAAACATCGAGTGTAGCTTCGGCTGTGTGGCACGTAGTGCCGTCCTGTTGAAACCAAATGTTGCTAATATCCTCCTTTTCAATTTTTGTGAACAAAAATTCGTTCAACATGGCCCGATAACGATCGCCATTGACTGTAACGGCCACTCCTTGCTGATTTTCGAAGAAAAATGGCCCAATTATGCCTCTGGACCAAAATCCGCACCAAACAGTGACTCGTCTTGGGTGTATCGGCTTTTCATTGTATGCGTGCGAGTTTTCTGTGCCCCAAACACGGCAATTTTACTTGTTTACCTACCCGCGAAGATCAAAATGAGCTTCATCTGAAAAGATGATTTTTTTTTGGCAAAATCGGCATCTTCTGTAAGTCGATCGCAGGCCCACTTAGCGAAGCGTTGTTCAAGCGTATACACAACCACCTCGTTCAGCGGAAGGATAAAACTAATTATCTGTCAAATCAGACATGAGCTAAGTGTTACCATTCACGAAATAAGCACTAGTTGAAAAAAAAAACGTTAGATGGCGGACCCTTTAGCTTATTACATTATTTTGAATTATTATCGCTTATTGTATTTAAAAAAGGTTAAAACGTAGCAATATTAACAACAAACTCATTAACTTTGATAGATGAGTTACAATGACTCTATATTAGTTCAATCCTTTCAATGTACAACTTATAATTTCCATTTTTTTTTTTTTTTTTTTTTTGTGGTATCACAGTAGGTCTTTGAGTGAACATTTAAAAAAATAGCAAATTTAGTTTACATATCGTAAAAACAATACCAATAGATCTAAAATATCAGATTCATAAATATACTCCTTACTTCAAAATTTTATACAGCTATAAGTATAAAATACAAAGTATTAGATCCTAAGAAGTTACTACTTTTCTACATCAGCATTTTGCATGTTTCATATTATTCACTTTTGATGTTAAAAACTAGAGAATCATAATCAAATGTTGTGTTGTTGCAAAAGCCTGTTCTGGAAAATACGTGATTATATATTATGAATATGTGTTGCTAATGTTGTCATTGATCACCCGTTTTCATGTTTAATTTTGTTTTGGTTTTATGTATTTTGCTTCTGAATTGAAAATGAATTAGTATTTTACTTAAAAAATCAAGTGAAAAAAAACTGAGAATAGTTTTCCAGTAAAAGAATCTTAGAACTTAAACTTAAAGAACTAAAAGAATCTTAGAATATTGTTGTAATAAATAAATTAAAAATAAAATAATTACAGAACGAATGTATTAAGGGTAGATATTGGCTATAGATATCATAAACTATTTAAGACTTGTATATTAACGATAATTTAATAAGAGCATCCCTATATATTTTGTTACACTCTACAAATTTACATATGCTCTAAAACGACTTTATGCCATTTAAAGACTCCACATTTTTCTTAATGGCAGCATTCAAAAAATGCCAAGTTTATAATGGTTAATATTTACTTACCAAACTGAGGAAAATCAAAAGGGGTATCTTTTGATCGTTGTAAAATCAATAAATAATTAAGCCAGGTATTCATTTCATCTTCTGAATCCATTACAATTCCAAATCCTCCCTCTTTAGAAGAAAGTACAATTACAAAATCATGTTTAGTATAGAGTCGCCGATTTATACTAAAACAGTTTTTTAATTTTATTATTCTTTTTGGGGTAAATCCAGACTTGAATTTTTTTTCATTATCGTAGTACTCTATGCGGGCAGCTTCGGTGGCAGTTTCATTGTAAAGAACAAAGAACTTTTTTTTCATGGTTTTTAACTTCTTATAATAACCGGAAAGTAAAACTCCATCAGTATTAAAAACGGATAAACATTGTTTCGACATGCTTTAGTTACTGAAAATAAAAAATAAAAATATATATATTTAAATGCCTTATTTTCTTAAAACAATCGTTGGGACGCACATAAATCTTTACAACTATAATTCTTTTTAAATCAGCCATTGATTATTCAAATTACTCTATCCATTTTTGAAATGTTATATTCATTTTAAATTTTTATGAATTGTTTGTTCATTTTAAATATTTCTCTACTTTCTTTAATTTTTTATTTGTTGTAAAATAAACCTTCCGGGTCTAAAGGTAGGATACAAATCTTTTATCTTAAGATAATAATTAATAAAAAGTACTACTTTTTTGGATGTATTTATTTACTTACTATTTTAATTTGATATGAAAATACTAATTTTTAATTTGATGTGAAAAATAATGACACTAATGTGACACATTGCGATCTGATAAGAAAGTATATACGTAAAATGAAAAAATTACTGATAAACAATTATACTTATTTTAAACTACAGAAGCAAGTTTCATTGCATTTGTTTTTACTGTATTTCAGGATTTTTATTAAGCTTAAAATACAAAAGTAATGACACTTCTTGGAATTATCTAAATAGTTATAATAAAAAATAATATAATAAATTTACACTAATTTCAGTTCTAATGTTGTTCTAGAGCAGTGATGTTCAAAAGTAAAAATGTAGTAGTGTTAGTGTGAACATGGAAATTACTCTCACAGAGAAAATAAAGGTGACGTTTTAAACAAATTTGAACAAATCAACATATATTCGCTGCACATGTGCACTTGTCGCTTTTTCAGTGAGAACTAAAATTAACAGCGTAAGAACTTTGTTAAATTATTTGTCTGTGCCTTGAAAAATTTGCGTACATTCACCACACATGTGCATTCGTTACGGTCACATTGACGACTAAAAGCAAGATCGTAAGAATACGTGTGAGTTGATCGAGGACAAAAGTCCTATGAAAGCTCATGACTGTTCTAGAATGATTAATATTTTGTCAGAGTCGAAAATTTTTTGGCCTACTGTATATCATACCACGCAGCCTGAATTAATTCCCAATTCTCGATCGCATTTAGTCTCAGAGACTGTGCCCATATATATATACACTGGAGCATATTCCTATAAACACACACTACTTTTTTTTTTAAAAAAAAGGTAAAAATTAAACAAGAAAATATTTAGGGGGCTATAAATTTGTGTATTAAATTAGTTAAGACTTCACTTAAAATATTGTTTACAAAAAAAATTCATTTGTACTTTAGTTATTTTTTTTACTTAATTTTCGATATTAACAGCCATTTTTAAGGGTATTTTCCTATAAACGCACTTTAATGTTTGGGCCATTGTAGCATTATTAATAATATGTGGATGATCCTTTGTTATGGATTGTTTCAAAAATACGGTCTGGCATTAATTCCACTAATTTTTTAAACAGATCGGAATCAATTTCCTCCCAGACTTGTTTAATTCTTAGTTTCAGCTCTGTCACAGTCTTTATGCCTTCATTCTGGGCATTATTTGCATAAACTTTACGGGCCATGTATTCCCACAAGTTTTCCATTGGGTTTAAGTCCGGACTACAAGCCGGCCAGTCCAACAAAGGAATGCCATGTTCATTGAACCAAGATTTCGATTGCTTAGAAACATGGATTGCAGCATTATCTTGTTGGAAAATGCAATCTTCATCCATTTTTTCGTCCATAAAAGAGAGAAGAGCATCTTCCAACAGTTCGTTATAAATCGAAATATTCATTTTTGTCGGAACAAAACAAATTTTCGACTTGCCAACTGCAGAAAACGCTGCCCAAACCATAACACTGCCACCACCGAAATTACGTTTTGACATCCGAACATCTTTAGATCTCAAATCGTGTCAATAGCATGAGTATGAGTCTGGATCGTCTAAATTAAATTTTTTTTCGTCAGAGAAAATTACTTTTTTCCACTCATCTGTCCATTTCATATATTTTCTTGCGAATTTTAGACGATTTTCTTTATGGTGTTTTTTTAGCATTGGTTTACATTTCGGCTTTTTCCATTTTATGTTTTCATCGTTTCGTAAAATGTGTGCAACGTGTTTGGAAGCCACGGGAAGATTTAATTTATTCCTTATTTGTGTGGAATTCGATTTGTTGCGGGTTGCTTCTTGTTTTATTAGATTAAGTTGTCTTCTTGTTAGTTTTGTATTACCCTTTGTTGATTTGCGAACTCCATAATTTTGACCTTTCTTAAAGAAATTTCGCACCACACTTTCCGAACGACCGATTTTACGTCCAATTTCTCTATTAGAGCATCCTTGGTCGTGAAAAAATTTAATTTGAATCTTTTCTTGATCAGACAAAAAAGTTCCCTTAGGCATCTTTAAAAGTGATGAAATTTATTGATTAAAATAGGAAAAGTTACAGTAAATTGAGATATTACTATTAGAAACGTACCTTTGGTTGAAAAAAAAACTAAAATTGATAATATTTTATTTTTGGTCACTTTTTTAAAAACAAATTTCGAGTGTGCGTTTATACGAATCTTCCACTTAAAATAGCACCAAGAACATTTGATCGCATAATTAAGGAAAACAACAAAAATAAGAAAAAAAATTGTTTACTTTTAAAAAGTACCGTTAAGTTGTCTCTCATTAAAATAGTTAAATTTTGCTTTTGGATGAGAACAACAAAGATATAACAAAAATACAGAAAAAAAATTAAGTGCGTTTATAGGAATATGCACCAGTCTATATATACACTACAATAATTTGATCTTTTTTATTTATATTGCACAATTTGATGCACTATTTAAATTTAAAATGCTTTCTTTATATATAAAGACGAACTTTTAACAATTTTCACGACTTTGGTTAATATATGTGATTTAAAAATTTGCTTTGAGTTTGTCAATAGTCTGTATCAATTGTTTCCTTATGAACTGGCGATTTATGCAAACAGCTGAACAAAATAATCTACGAAATAAATTTTATGCTTGTTGCGTTAATGTAACAGTTATTTGGTTATTTCTTCCTAAACTTTTAATATAAATTTGGAACTTAAGTGTACATACTATATTTATATTTAAAATTAAAATTAAACTCTTAATAAAAGTTCAAAAATAATTTAAAACCTGGCGAAGGTACATTTACGAGAACTGGAAAATCACAGAAGATCGTAAATTTAACCGACTAAACGTGATGAAACTACCAATTATTCACAAGTATTCATATGTAGTAACATCTCTAAATGAGGATTCTTTGCGGCCAATACTCTGATATCTCAACAATAAAATACTAATAAGCCGCCTGTTGTCTTTGGACAATAACAATTTTAATGTCCAATGGGCTAGAAGAATACTTTATTGTTTATTTCTTTTTTGTTTGCAGCTTTCTTAAGGCCAATATGAAAAGGAAATATTCTGAAGGCATTTTAATTAAAAATTTACTTATTTGTTTGTTTTGCTATGGTAAAACATATGTTTTTATTGTTTAAACACAAGCAAAACGCCAGCAAATCGCATGGTTTTAAGAACATGCTGAAGCATGTCGCGTTTTCTTAAACTTACAATTTGAAAACGATGCGTTTTCCAGAACATTAGGCGATTGTTATCTTCGAACCATTTCTTAGTACACTTTGGATTGGAACACCTGTAAACACCTATCTCTTCGAGATAGGATAGCTTTCAAGTTCGGAGGATTTCAAATAATCTGTTAAGTTTTTGTATACGATATAGTGGTCTAACAACATAGTAGGAAAATTACCCCTAAACAACAATATTACCGCCACCGTGCTTTACCGTCTCAAAAGTGGACTTAGGATTGTAAGCACTGTATATTGTTATTTAATCTCCTTACATATTAAAACCTTGATATTGATTAATTAATTAATTTAATTTATAAACAGCTTTTAGACGGTAAATCACGGTTGCTGTAATACTTTCTTATCAAATCTCAATGTGCGGCATTTGTGTCCTTATTATTTTTTACATCAGTGTATATCAATATTTCCTATAAAAAAATTAGTTTTTTCCAATGTATATAAAAAACTGTTAAGAAACCCACTAAACAAAAGAAATTTAAACATTGCCACAAAACAAATGGAGCAAATACTACAACAGCCTAAAAATAAATCATTGGCAAACATTTGTTTGCAAACATCATGTATGCGTGAAAAGTAAAAATAATAGCCACAAGTATACGTTGTGTGTAAATTCTCCATGTATACGTTTGGCAATTTTTATTTTTCACGCATACATACACGTGGTTTGCAAACAAATGTTTGCCAATATATTAGCGGTTTTAGACCCATTAAAAGGAACCTACAGTTTAACGCCGTCTGAACGGCAGATGCATTAGTTAGAGAAGTTTTTCATAGCGTAGTAATCAATTGAACACACCAATACCCGGTTTTGCGTTGCTAATTGGAACCGAATAAACACGTCGCAAAGCGAAAAGACCAAATTGTAGCACTATTTTCCAAATTCATTCTGAAAAAAATTTATTTTTCGGTAATAATAAAAAAATAAAATCAAATCAATTAAAAAAATAATGTTCTTTTTATCAATTTTTATTAAAATAAAAATATAACATAATATATAAATATGTATTTGCATTAGAGTTAACCCTTATGTGCGTACCCAGGTATCCAGGAACTTTTGGCGGTTTCAACCAATATTTTTCGATGAAATTATCTGAAACTTCTTGAGAACTATTAACTATTCAAAAATTTCATATTTTTGCATCCGTACAACTAAATTTATGTAGCTGTGAACATACGTGACAACTTCCTACTACTGGAATACAACCACTTTTGTCCTTTGTTTGCATGGACGATATACCAGTTTCTAAGTCTTCTGTATTAAAAATTTTTATTGCGGCATCTGTCGATAACTGTGAACATGCTACAGTATTTTTGGCGCGTTGTTCTATTATTAAAAAGTATTGACAATGGCCATCGACTTGTTGTGCGTTTCAGGTATAATCGCCCAATAATTTATTCATATTATCAACATCTCCTTTAGTTCTGTTGTAATTTGTTATAATTTTCGATTTTGTAAACGCATTCGATTCCACATTAACTACTGCTTTTTTCTTCTTTGGCATATAGCACATATAGTTTCATATTTGCTAAAGGCGAAATTTGTAGAGTATAATGATCTGAAATAGATTTTGAACCATGTATCAAAAATTTATAATTAGATAATTATCAATAACATATGTAAGAGTGTTGCGTTCCAATATGTTTAGAATAATACTAACCTTTCCTTATTTGCCTGAATATTAGGTGGTAAAAACTTTTCGTTTTTTCGTACCGTGCAGACAAGTGTCAGGTTCCAGAAACTAAAAGCTCTTCCTAATACCGAAGACGAAAAAAATTGTCTGTCGTCAAGTTTCTTCCTGAGTTTTTATAGGGAAAAACAAGATTTAAAACTGTTTTTCACTTATTTTAGTTTCACGCTCACCTTCTGGTGGTTTACCGGTATACAATTAGCCATGCAAACGGAGTTACGTGCATTGCAAACTCAAGAGTAAAAGGCGTACGCCCTCGGTATCTATCCATACAGTTGCCCATCAATGGTTAAAAAATCACTAGGCTTATAACTTTTATCTAAATTGGCGTTTAGCATCATCCAAATGTCTCGAAAAACAGCTGCCCTATCAGATTTTGAATGTTTATCTTGAGTTGCATTATTATCAAAACATATACACCGTAAAAACATTCTGAATAGAAATCTGACTGATACAATGGCAAATTAGTAAGTTTCCACAATTCAGATATATGTATGTTCCATGTTTGATTTGTGAACAATTGACAAAATACTTTTTAATATTTCTTTGACCGATAATAATTTAAATTTTTGGGCTGTATACGCACGTTGTCATAAAATATTTTTTTTACAGTCTGGGATTATAGAAATGGGCTAAGTTGCCAGAAAGTTCCGTCTTTCTTTTCATCGCTCAAAAGATTAGTCGAATTAAAAATAATAAGTATAAAACTACATAAGTTTTGTATTTATTCTCAAATGGGAACTACCAACTTATTATCTGTAATAAATATGCATTACAAACTTCAGCTTTTATATACATTCAGGAAAAAGCTGTTAATCTGCAATTGCTAATAATATGTGTTCAGAAAAATTATATAATATATGTATATGTATGTTATAAGCGTTGCTGATATTTTAACTAGATATTTAGTGAGAAAATATGCTTATTTTTTACCTAACTTTCATATAGGTGCCAGGTACCTTAGAGCGCATTAGTTTTATTATTATTTTTTTTTTGCCGCGCACATAAGGGCTAAATGAGAAAGCCTCGGTGAGCTTAGGTCAAACATTTTCATTTTTCCGATGCAATTTAAAGCACGCACTAATGTGTAGTTACCCAGGCATACATGACGTAATGTCTTTACAAATAAATCACATATGCATGAAAAGCGGAAGATAGCTGTCTTGTTAAAAAGGCTAGTGTTAAATTATACCACATTTATTTCTTTTAAACAAATACTTTTAAACCGATCTCATAAGTGGAGCGATCAATTACATTTATTTTTGTTTTACTAACTAATTTAAGTTTTTGTTTAATTTAATTAATAAGTATTATTAATACTACAGACACATCCTTTATATTAAATTATTTTAAAAAATGTATACAAAATGCGAATTAAAGCCTTTGTTGAATATTTAACCACTTTAGCGTGTTCAACATAAGTTGAATGGGGGGGCCTATATGTTGTATTGGGTATACAAGTTAATAATGTCGATTTGGACAACATATGGCATAACTGTCACATATGGTTTGCGTCAATAATAACAAATATGGTATTTTGGAGACTAAACACTTGTCAATAAAATTCAGTATTCGATAGACGCCAAAGTGTAAACACATATTTTTTAATTGCTACAATGATGTCGAATTACTCGACTAAGATTGTTGTCAAACCCAAAAAGAACTTGCATTATCATTGGGAGTCAAACAACAAGCCATTTCCCTACGTTTAAAAGCATTGGGATTCATTCAAAAGCAAGGAAATTGGATCCCATATGAGTTAAAACTGAGAGACGTTGAAAGGCGATTTTGCATGATGCTTTAACTCTGCAAACAGAAGTAATTTTTGAAGAGAGTAATCACCGGAGCAGTTCTTTTGGCGTAGAATCCATATACTATCAGGAAGATGTGAAAAAGTAGTGGTTAACGATTGATAATACTTTAAATAACGTATCAATCAATACATTTTGTTATTGTAATAAATGCATTTTAAAGCAAAAATCGACATAATTAACTTGTATACCCAATAACACTTGTATAATTTTTCCAGCTGTTTTGTAATGTCAGCTTTTTATGCGCATACGTATATTTAATTTTGACAGTTCATGTTATAAGATTGTTGTTATGAGATTTCTCATAACAACTATCCTATAACAAATATAACACTGCGATAACACTAATTTGAAGTCTATACGTAAAATAATTCCCCCAGCGATTGAATTTGTCGTATGTTAAAAAAAAAATATTAGATATTATGTTACGTGTAGACTCCATGTTATGGTGAAACGGTATCAAAAGAGTTCACAAAAGTAATATTTGTATCAAAATACATCTAATCCAGTCTTTATACGGTAAAGGATACCGAGTAAGACAATGAACATTAATCTTTTTGTCTTAAAAATTACCGAAAATGTCAAAAAGTTAAGGTTTATCAAACTTTTAATAAAATTAAATAAAAGCACCACCATAAATAGCACGATTAAATATAAAAAAAAAATAAAAAAAAATTGAATTTAGTGCTTTTTTTAAATTATGCAGTTTTTTCCCGACTGAAGTGCTTTTTGAAATTTAAAAGTTGACAACGTTGTTTGCTAATAACATTTGGAAATTTCCAGCTGTCGCAAAAAATACAAAGAACCGTACAACCGTATAGAAACAACTTATCAAGAAGACGATAATGCCAGCATTACAGCAGAAGAAGGTAATAATACTTATTACAGTAAAAATATAACTAAATCTTTATTACTAATAGATGGGTTGTAGTACATTTTTGTGAATGACGAAGACCGTAAAGCATATAAAATTTTCATACACTGCGGTGCAACACAAAATTATATTACCAAAAATCAATTTATAGCCAATAGACATGACAAAACCATTACGAATGATCACCAAGCACGGTGAAACTATATTAAATTATAAACAAAGAATTAAATTATTGAACAGAAAATTCGGTTTTTTGATATTAGAAACGACGACGACTACGACTTGTTGCTAGGTCAAGGATTTGTGGGCATAACACAGTTAAAAAAATACAGATAATAAATTATTCTATAAGAGATAATAAAATACGAATTATAAATAAATAAGCTAATGGAACAAAATAATAGTGTTGGACCGTTACCGTTTAGAACAACGATAGAGGCTAGTATTAGAACAACGAAAAAGAAACCAATCTGGATTAAACAATACCCAGGCAATTTAAATGATACAGAGGTTCGTTAATTTTATACGAAAAGTCTTAGCGTCGAATGGTTATAGATTTCAGAAAACCTAACGAGCACATTATACCGGATCAATACCATATGCCTGATGTTAACGTTACGTTGCAAAATTTAGGAAAGACGAAATACTTCACAACACTGGATTTAGAATCTGGTTTTCACCAGATTAGAATTATAAAAGAGGAGAGAAAAACAGCCGTCTGTGTTAATGAAGGCAAGTACGAATTCTCACGCATTTCTTTTGGCAAAAAAATTCATCATCGAACGATGCGCAAACGATACACTCAGAAAATTAATGGGAATATTTGTGTACGTCTATATAGATGAAATGAAAAAATAAAAGCTAATGAAAATTTTCCAATTCCTAGTACACTAAAGGATTTACGAGGATTTTAGGTTTAACTGGTCAATACAGATGATTCGTGCAAAATTATGCAGAAATCGCAAAACCACTAACGATCCATTTAAAGGGAGAAAATGTCCATAAAGGCAAAATTAGAAGCAGTAACACAAAAATCCATTTAGACGTGGCAGCCATAGAAGCAGAGAATAAGTTAAAATTAACACTAAAGGAACAGGTTGAGTTATTTCAGCCAAATTACGAGAAGCCATTCGAACTTACTACAGACGCTTCCTATGTAGCTATAGGATCCGTATTAAGTCAAAACAGAAATCCAATTTACTTTTTGTCTCGTACATTATGTTCTACAGAGCAGAACTATAATTCAAACGCGAAAGAATTGTTAGCAATTATTTGATCACTACAGAAGTTGAAAAATTATATCTATGGCATAACCAATTAACCATTTTTACAGATCATAAATCACTCACTGATGCTATTTCCGAAAACAACCCAAACCACAAGTTGAATCGCTGTAAAGCTATCATAGAGGACTACGGCGTCAAAATTAAGTATAAACCAGAAACACAAAACATCGTAGCCGATGCTTTGTCACGACAAATAACATTTCATCTATCGATACAACTCACTTGGTTGAAAGCTTTTTGAATGACGTAATAAAAACCTTTTCGCAGCGATTCAACACATATGGCATACATTTGGAACTCGTACCAATGCCAAACTTTACTGAAACACGAACTCGAAGCATCTTTTCCGGTAAAACACGCCACACTATCAACTTTGTCAATAGCAATGATTTGATAGCCGAACTAAAGAAATTACTGCAGCCCAACCGAATCGTAGCTATACATACATATGGATGCAGAAGATTTGTACCAACATGCAGAAATAATAAAGCAAATATTTATAGGTAACAATTTTGTATATACATCAAGGAAGTTGAAAGATATAAGAGATAGGAATGAACAACTTCGCATAGTAGAAGAGATCCATAATAGAGCCCAAAGGAGCTATAATAATACAACGAAAGAAATACTGGAAAAATATTATTGACCTAACATAAAAAAGACAATACACAATTTAATAATCACTGTTCTAATTATTTATTTGGACGCTATGAAAGAAACCCAACAAAAAAACCTCTCCGTGACTCAGACATACCAAAGCAACCAAGAGAAGCAAATACATGCATACATTTACTACATAGATAAATTTTCAAATACACGGTACCTCACAAACTAAACACTAAAGCGAAAATAGAAAATAAGTTGGAAGAAATACTTATAAACAATTTCCCTGAATGCAACCGACTTATGACTGATAACGAGGCATGTTTCATCACACCAACATTTAAACAAATGTGCATAAGACATAGCGTGGAAAAGATTGAAACCCCAGTACATCGTTAAACACCAAACGGATAAGTCGAAAGAGCTCATAGTTTTATTAACTATCCAACACGAATATTTAAAATAAATAAACTCTTCGACAATTAAAGAAGAAATATTTAGTCATCAAGGAACTAAATAATTCAATACACAGTATAAGAGGGTACAGTCCAGAAAATGACAAAAGTATGGTTTTGTTTACTTTTAAAGTATTGGTGGATAAACATGTATGAGTGAGTAAAGTTTAAAATAAAACGATACCCACACACAACATATTCAAGTCCAGCGCAACTTAAATAACTACAAGTAGGAGTTGCGTTAAGTGCCTGTCATACCCGCACTTATAAGTTTAAAGTGTGTATGAGCACAGTGTACACAGTGACAACACTAATGACTGCTCAAAAAGCGAAAATCAGCTGATTTTCTTCGTTTACAACAATATACAACTCAGCTAGAGTGAAAGGAAAACAACATTATTTTCCATAAGAAAATAAAGCAGTGCGAAAAGCACAAAATATATATGCTTTTTTGTATGTGTATGCAAAACAAAAAAGTAAATAAAAATAAAATTTAATGTGGTAAAATTGAATTGGTTGTGATTTTTTAAAGATGTACAAAGTACTTTTTTCAACTAATAAAGGTAAGTAAAAAATGTGGAATAAATAATTTTAACCAAAAACATTTCAGAATACAATAATAAAGTAAAATAAAAAATTTTACAACTCAACTCGAAAAAAAGATTTACTATCTCGTGTATGCCTACTGAGTTGTAAAATTTGCTGTATGGTTGTTGTTATTTTTGTTGGTGTGTCGTCACTATATATACTGTGGTATGAGCATGGGTATATTTATACTTTGGTATGTGTATATTTCTACTCGAGTATACACAGAGTATACTTAGTGTATATTTCTACAAAATAAAACCTTTAGTAATTGCTGTGATACAGTTAATAAAAGTGTTTTATATTTGGCACTTTAGTAATGCAATATGACTGTATACATAATATGACTATATATTATTTTAAAACATTTTCAACGGGTTTTATTTAAAAAATTAAATTACTTGTTTTGTATAAAAAAATATAAACCGATAAAAAGTGTTGACATCATTTGAAATTCATATGCTAAAAAATTCTCTAATAAATATTTGTATGTTTAAGCGAAATTCGTTTATATTGTTTATATCATTTCACTGTAGATATTGCAGGAGGATATAAAGACAATGCTGCTTTATTTAAAATAGTTAAATTTTAACTCCATTTATCCAAGTGCGACATTATATTAACCTTTAGAGCTGCGATTCCAGCTTCTTATATTTGTAGTCCTTTACCTTATTTTAGTTATTTTTATCCAAATTATATTTTTTAATTCACCATTGTGGAAGTAATGTTAACATAGCAGTCTCTGTTAACTTTTAACAGAAAAATTTCATATTCATATTCATCTTTACACATTTTATGTTAACTTACACTAGTTTTTGTTATGTTAAATATGTTAAGAAAAACGTATTTAACTTTAGTATTTAACTTCAGAAACATTTATAGCAAAATGCATGAATGCTTCAAAGCAAGCACTTTTCTCTTCGATATTTATTTGAATTGGTTTACTGTCATGAGGCTGTGAATGAACGCACATATGCTTAATTAAATTTGATGTTTGATTTTTTACAAATTTAAAAATCTTTCTACACTCCAGTTTTTCTTAGCACATTGTAAACTCCTTCAATTAAAGCGGATCCAACCGAACTCGGACACTTTACTAAACTATTTCTTATTTGTTTGATTTCTATCAATAAAATCAGTTTATTATAGTGTTCGAGTTTGGCTTGTCGCCACTGTATTTTCTTTAAAATCTCGTCACAGTTCTCCATTATTAAAACTTGTATCGTACACTTCAAAAGTACGAAAACGTGAAAATTCCGATTGGCTTATTATTTACAGTTTAATTTTGAGGATTTCCCCTTATTTTTTTTAAAATTTTCTGCTTTTGATCTTCCATGTAAGTAAGGGGTGTTTTTTATAGAGGTATAGAACTTTAAGTTGCAATAAAACAACGATGGATTATTCGATTGACATGAATTTTATTTATCCGAAAGATAATTTTGTGGCATTATATTTTAAATATGATTTCTGGCATATGACCGCCACGGCTGGCGCGGATGTAGTCCAATCTGGACGTCCAATTTTCGATGACTTTTTCCAACATTTGTGGCCGTATATCGGCAATAACACAGCGAATGTTGTCTTCAAAATGGTTAAGCGTTTGTGGCTTTACCGCATAGACCAATGACTTTACATAGCCCCAAAGAAAGTAGTCTAGCGGTGTTAAATCACAAGATCTTGGAGTCCAATTCACAGGTCCAAAACGTGAAATTAGGCGATCACCAAACATGTCTTTCAATAAATCTATTGTGGCACGAGCTGTGTGACATGTTGCGCCGTCTTGTTGAAACCACATCTCCTGGACCTCATGGTTATTCAATTCAGGAATGAAAAAGTTAGTAATCATGGCTCTATACCGATCACCATTGACTGTAACGTTCTGGCCACCATCGTTTTTGAAAAAGTACGGACCAATGATTCCATAAAGCGCACAAAAAGTCAGTTTTTCTGGATGTAACGGTGTTTGCACATACACTTGAGGATTACCTTCACTCCAAATGCGGCAGTTTTGTTTGTTGACGTAGCCATTCAACCAGAAGTGCGCTTTATCGCTAAACAAAATTCGCTTATCAAAATCGGGAACAACAATAATCTCGTTTTGGGCCCATTCGACGAATCTACGTCGGGCGTGAGTCTATTCATGATGAATTGCCAAACCAAACTGAGAATAAATCACTTGACAGCTGTTAAATCGGTGCCATCTTGAAAAGTAATGCCAAAAATAAAGTTCTATACCTCTACAAAAAACAGGCTTTATATGAATTTTTTTTTGAAAATTTGTCAGAAGTGAAAGATCATAAATATTATTATTAAGCATTTGGATATGTGCCTTTGAACATATATTTTATGTACGACAAACTTTTTCCATGAAATAGGATGAAATGATTTTTTTAAATATTTCGCGCAAGTTTTTCAATGATTTTGTTGGTGGGAAAAATCTGGCATCGCCTGTATTGATGATCTACTGCACTTATGTGCAACACTTATTGCATTTTTTGTCATTACACTTTCTTTTCTTTGTACTTCCTTTTTACAACATCACATTAAGATAAACTCTTATTCTTATATATATATATATAAAACAAATTCGCCTATTTATTTCAACGTCCAAACAGGTTATGGGCCCAGATAGTGTTTGTTGATAAATACAAGAACCGTTTATTAGAGTGCATTAAATCGTTTTGGTAAAATGTCGATCGCCTCAATTTTAATGTGGAGAAATTAGTGGGTAGAGAAAACTACGCATCGTGGTCGTTTGCTGTGAGGAATTTACTTCAACATGAGGAACTATGGGACACTGTTCAAGGTGACTATCCACCTACTGGAATGAATGCTAAACAGGACATAAAGGCGAAAACGAAGATAATACTTCTTGTTGATAAAATCAACTATGTGCATATTGAAGATGCCGAAACATCAAAGGAAGTCTGGGATAAATTAAGAGCAGCATTCCAGGACTCCGGTCTCAAACGTAGAGTTGGTCTATTACGACAGCTAATAACAACAAGTTTTTCCACATCAGAAAATATTGAGGAATACGTTAGCAAAAAAGTTTCGACTGCGCATAAATTAAGAGAAGTTGACATGCCGGTAAATGACGAATGGATAGGTACACTCTGTTGGCTGGTTTACCTGATGAGTACGCTCCGATGATAATGGGAATCGAAAGTTCCGGCGTTAAAATAACGTGCGATTTCATTAAAACAAAACTTTTACAAGATGTAAAAAAATCAAGTGAAAACGTCGCTTAGTTTGCTAAGACAAAGAAGAAGCATGATATAAAAAAAGGGTTTCGTTGCTTCAATTGCAATCGTTATGGACACAAAGCATCTCAATGTAAAGCAAATTCTAATAAAAGTAAAACTAAAAAGGAAATAGGCTTTTGTACAGTTTTACAACGGGTGTCATTAATGATAATGACTGGTATATTGATTCCGGTGCAAGTTTGCACATGTCCATGAGAAAGAACTGGTTTATTGACATTAAGGAGCCTAACGTATCGGAAATTTTTGTGACCAATAAAGAAAAATTAAAAGTTCAAGGTGTCGGTGACATTAAAATTAATATCAAACACACCAATGGAGATCTGGTGAATGTAACTGTTCACGACGTACTATATGTACCTGGTCTAACAGTGAATCTTTTGTCTGTAAGCCAAATAATGAAAAGAGGCTACATAGTTAAGTTCCAGAATGGTAAATGCACAATAACCGAAAATGGCTCCGTAATTGTTCAAATTAGATCACGAAGCGATTGAAATGTGTATGGTTTCGACTACATCAAATTCTAAGATATGGTATGCTCGTATGGGACATATAAATTACGCAGATTTGGTCAAAATGAAGGAGTTGGTAACCGGAATGAAGTTTCATTCAGATTAAAGAGAAAATTGTGTTCCCTGCATTAAAGGAAAAATGTGAAGAAAATCGTTTATAGTTTCCAAATCCCATACTACAAAATTGCTACAGCTCGTACATTCCGACCTTTGTGGCCCGATGGAGGAAAAATCGATTGGTGGAGCTAAGTATTTTTTAACATTTATAGATGACTTTTTGCGTAAGGTTTTTATTTATATTTTGCAGGAAAAAACGGAGGTACTAACATGTTTTGAAAATTTTATGGCTAAATTTGAGAGGGAATCTGGTCATAAAATAGAATGTTTACGTACAGATAACGGCACGGAATTTTGCAATCAGCATATATCAAAATTACTGAACAGAAATAGTATAAAACACCAAACCACAGTGCGATACAGCCCCCAGCAAAACGGTTCTGAGCGCATGAATCGCTCCATCGTTGAACGAGCCCGTTCTATGCTATTTCACACTGGTTTGAATAAGAAATTTTGGACTGAGGCTGTTGCAACTGCTGTGTACGTAATAAATCGTTCTGTTTGCACCGCAATTAACAACCGTACACCATAAGAAATGTGGACTGGTATCAAACCAGACGTATCTCTAGGAGTATTTGGTTGTCGTGCCATTTCCTACGTTCCCAAAGAAAAACGGAAAAAATGGGATCCAAAATCTGAAGATTTGATCTTCGTTGGTTATTGTGAGGAAACAAAGGGTTATCGTTTATTAGATCCTGATGGCTGGCGCGTTGTGAAAAGTCGAGATGTTGTATTTTTTGAAAATGAATTCACACAAACCCACAAAAAACTTATTGATGAGCAGATGTTTAGTTTTATAGACAAAACAGGAGAAGATTCATCTGCAGTGGAGGCTAGTACAGATGTCAATAATGCTGATGATATTGATGATGATTCTTCAGAAAGTTATGGCTCTGATGACTATTATATACCAGATGAATCCGTAAGTGAAACCGATACCACAATAGTCATTGCAGAAGACAGCAATAAGGTTCGACGCTCAAATCGAATAAGAAAACCAACGCAATTGTCAGAATATCATGTGTATACAGTGATGGCGAATGAATCAGGTGAACCTTTTACAGTACAAGAGGCATTAAATAGTGATGAAGCATCGTTATGGAAAAATGCCATGGAAATAGAATATAAGTCCTTGTTAGACAACAACACTTGGACAATGGTCAATTTACCAAAGGGCGTGAATCCAATTATATGTAAATGTAAATGGGTGTTCAAAAAAAAAACGTGATGAAAATGGTGAAGTGCGAAGGCATAAGGCTCGGTTGGTAATAAAAGGCTGCTTCCAAAAACCAGGTATTGACTATCATGAGACCTATTCGCCAGTGGTAAGGTTTACTTCAATTCGATATTTAATATCCATTGCCGCACAATTTGATCTTGATATTGAGCAGAT
>JAKWBJ010000087.1:290000-508873 GCA_023159175.1 Wohlfahrtia magnifica
TAGTGACCATTAGTCCTATTTACTCATTTTTCTACGTTCGGTATCACTTTGAAGGTCCACCTGCCGTGTTTTTCGCTATTCCATTTGTGCCTGCCAGTTTGTTACCGTCTCCTGCCTTAATTCCTATAGTGACGATATTTCTGTGGAAGAAGTTTGTCTTAAAATCCATACATTCATACACTCTTTGGCCTATAGATCTATTGGTATCATTCCGGCTATAATAAGGACAGCGCCGCAGATACGGTTCGGTACGCTGAGGACACTCGTAAAGCCGCTGTTCTCTGTACTGTCAATAGCTTCCTGGCCCTACTTCTTGTTCCGAGTACCTGATCCCACACCTCTCTTCCATAGAGGAGAATGCTAATGCAGACTTCCCTCAATAATTTACGCCTTCCAGGGTGTAGTCCTCCGATGTTTGCCATTAGACGGCTAAGTTGAGCTGTTAGCTTTGTTGCTTGTTTTACTGCGTGTTGTATCTGGATATCTTAAACTTAAACCACAGGATATCTTAAACTTAAACCACAGGTCTGCTAAAATGATTTCTCCGTTGAGCCTCAGCTCTACGTCACTTACAGTCTTCAATGCTCCTCCCATTGTTGACATTCCGCGCCTGGAGCTATGTTGTCTCGTCGATAGTCCTCCTCCTCTGATAACCTCTTCTTCAAGTCTGGGTTTTAAAAGTCTCTCCAGTAATTTTGCGGCAGTGTGGAGCATACACAGTGGTCTGTAAGAGGAGGGCAGCTGTGGGAATATACCATTCCTCAGGCAGCTGTTGTACATTTTCAGCAGCAGTTGTAGTCGTTCGCTGACTATAACTTTGATAACCTCTACAGGAATCCCATCTGGACCAGGCGACTTGTTGGCTTTCAAGCCTTGGTCTGCAACTTTGAGTTCATCTGGCGTAAACTGCATGAAAGATCCACTTTCCTCGGCTTCGGTGTTTTCATCTCTGGTGTCGTGTGTAGGGAAAAGGGCCGCTACCATATTTCTCGTATCTCTTGCGTTCATTTCGCCTGACGGATTTTTCATGCCCTGTTTTTTCATAACTATTTTATAGCCAAAACCCCAAGGGTTTAGATTTATGTCGGACAGAAGTTCTTGTATTGTATTCTTGTATTGTTTTCTCGGCCTCCGCCGCACCACGTCTTTTGGCTCCGGTGAATATTTTTCTCATTTGGATACATTTTCGGCTGAGGTCGTCTATCGTCTCATTCCACCAGTATACAGGAGTTTTATTTACGTTTCCATGTTTCTGCTTTGGCATTCCTTTGTCGCATCCCATTTTGATGATGTGCATGGTACGATTCACGATATCCCCTCGTTGACCCTGTAACCTCACAGTTTGCAGCAACTGTTGTCCACTTCGTTTATGAGAGCAGTTGCATTAAATTTTCTCACATTCCACCTTCGAGTGCTTTGCACTGTCCTGTGAACGGGTGCCGATCTACGAGCCCCAATAAGGTAAGAAATGATGGTCAATTGCAGTGCATGTTTCAAGTACCCTCCAGTCTTTCATCCTATGATACATTCTCTCGGTAATCAGTGTTATATCTGGTATTGTACCATCGCAACCAGGACGCCTAAAGGTGGCAACGTTTCCAATGTTCGCGAAAACCAGCCCAACTATAGCGGCAATCCCAAATATCCTCCTGCCGCTTGAATCTGTGGTGGGCATTCCCCATTCTACAGCGCGAGAATTAAAATCACCAGCTACGATCAGGAGTCCCACGACGTAACGAATCATATCCTCGATCCCATCTAATTTGCTTTGAAACTCGCCGATGTTATCACTATGTGTGAGGTAGCAGCTTACCAAAGTGATGTCTCCAAAACGTATCCATACGAATCCAACTCCTCTTCCACTTTTTGTGGGTTGTACAACTCCGTCGCAAGGTAACCAAATTGCAGCAGTTTGTGTCTCGTCGGCCTTCTGCTCACTCCGCAACTTTTTCTCTGTGCATGTATAGCTGGAGTATTTTCAGTGCGCCCTCTGTTAAAGTACTCTGCAGCTTCTTGATCCAGCCATATGGTCTACTGGAGTTCTACCTTCCTGTGAGCAAATACAGCATTTTTGACTGTCTTTTAATATATGGCCTTGTTTCCCGCACCGAATGCAAAGACCTATGATGCTCTTCCTATCAGGTCCCTGACATTCTCATTGCATATGGCTAATTTCAAAGCACCTATAGCATCGTCTTAGCCCCTCATGGAGTTTTATTCTATAGTAATCTTATTATTAATTAATTATATCTATGAGATACTTCATCTCTTTCGAATTTCAAAACTGAACTTAAACGATTCTTATTACAAAATTAAGAACACTTCTTGCGTAGATGATTACAGTCTCTTTTATTTTCTTATTTATATAATCAATTTAAAAGATCATTTGACATATACATATCTACATATATTAGAATGAAAACCTTTTATATTCAATAATAATGTAATTACAAGTATTTAAATAGAGCAGTAATTGTTTATATAATTTATTTAACTGAAAATTTACAAAATAATCATGTTAATAGGAAATCATCTTCTGCTTGGTTTCAGACTCTACGTTCTTTAAATTCCTTGGAGCTTCTTCTTCTCTTACCCAAAGCAAAGTACATATATTATAAATGAACGACTACGTAAATAATAATTTTCAATTATTTTTTTCTAGTACGCTAGAGCTGATAGTCTAAGAAGCTTGTACTCCTTAAGTTGTAACATTACACTCAGGGAAAAAAAGCGGTAGGAAAATACCGGAAGTGATACCATTTGATATCGGATTTGAGTTAAGTCCATTTGTGCTTACTTCGTTAACGGTTCGTATCAATATTTTAAGAACTCGGTATAGTTTTATTACCAACCGTTATTGTTTTTGTAATAAACTGTTCTTATTTCGATACAGCAACCATTTTACTTTGTTACCGTTTGTTCTTATTTTGATATCGGACCGGTCTTTATGTCAATTTCGTTCTTAATTTGATACTATATCGTTTATAATCAGATCGTTCCCAATGTAATGACAGATAGTTCTTATGGTATTTTTGTACAATTTGTTCACGAATTTACTACAGATTTTTCATGATTTATTGACTTTTTTTGTATCGTTTATTACGATTAAACAAAAATAAGAGCAAACCCTTTTTTAAAAGACCAAGCATAAGGCAAGAAAAAGGTCATATGCAAAAGATCTTGAAAGCCGTGCTGAAAAAAATAGCACATTGTGTTATTCTCGTAAAAACACTATTGGACAAAATAAAGTACAAATTACCTTCCTTATATTTCATCAGAAAAAAAGAGAGAAACTCAATATTATTGTTAAAGAATTAATTGAATTTATTCAATATAAAAACATAAAGACTTAAATAATTTAACTAAGCTTTTGCAGCAAAACAACATAAATTAAAACACCCCTGCCAACGGTTGGACAAAATAAAGTGCAAGTACAAAATCTTGGATGATAACCGCAGAAATATGAAGAAATATTATAATAATCAGAGCTTAGTAGCTTTCCCTTTATTAAATATGACCTCACAAAGTCTTTTAGGTATACTTGAAGACAAGTTTTTCAAAAAATTTTATAGGAATCATTCTCAATTCGGCATGCATATCTTTTCAATATGTTTAATGTTAGTCCGATATAACATTGGAATATTATCTAATTTGGTTTGTCTTATACGACGTTCAGATCGGTGCTCTGGGGCGGTCATTCCAGTGTTTCGGTATTTTTTTCTTGAAAGTCGTTCTTTGCGACTTTGCTCGTATGTTTAGGATCACTATCTTGTTGGAATATAAATTGCCACAAGCCCAGGACAATATCACTACTCTTAACACAATGCTCACCTGTCATTTTGGTTTCAATTCTTACTATACGACCAACTCCCAAGAAAGAAAACCAGCCCTAAGCTATGATGCTTCCTCTAACATATTTTGTGTTTAGATTTAAGTTTTTGAGGGCTCACACCGTACTCTTTTTACATAATTAAAATTTTTTAGTATATATTTCGCCTCATCTGGACAAATCACTCGATTCAAATGATTCTGGCAGAGTTACATATATTTGGCAAAGCCTATAGGCTTTCTTAGTAGTAGTAGTGTTTTTTTCTTCGTGTAAAAACTTTTTAGACTGCTCTGGCTAAGTCTTCTCTGAATTGTACATGACAGAACACTTAAATTTAGTTCTTCTAAAATCTCCCTAGAAGAAGAAAATAGTTATTATATTTGGCTAAGATTACTATACGATCATCTTTACGCTTTGTAGTCTTGAGCTTTCTTTCAGACATTTTTAAAACTCCATTTGATTTTCGGATCATCGATATCATCCAATATTTTGCATTTTCGCTTTATTTTATTCAACCTTTGGCAGGGAGGATTTTAATTTATGTTGCTTTGCTGAATATTTTTTGTTAAAATATTTAAGTTTTAATGTTTTTTACACTGAAATGTAAACAAAATTATAAATTCAATTCATTTTTTATTGAGCGTGTCTCTTTTTTTCTTTGATGAAATATAACAAAGGTAATTTACACTTTATTTTGTCCAATAGTGTCCAATAGTCATAATTTTTGAGTTTGCGAGACAGTTACTGTTTGTTGTGGGGTGAAAACGACGGTAAGCGTTGCTCTGGAGTACGTTCAGTCCTTCAAAAGCAATTGGCAATCATATATCGTAAAGAAACAGCTAATAAATTAAGTATATACTGTGACATCAGTGTCGTTCAGAACCACAACAAGGCTGTAATAACCAAGTTTGCATACTTTTTAAGCTTTTCCAACTTTGTCAATAGATTTAAGGTTACTCTTTTACTCTGGGTCATACCACGATGCCAACAGATTCCGTGCATAGCTCGCGTTTAATTTAAGATCAAATTTTAGTTATTTGTAATTATCACAACAAAAACACGATTAAATCTTTTATCGTATGTGCCAAAAAGCCTGAATATTTTTGAATATACAAGCTTTTCCATAAAATAAGTTTCCATTCCATGTTAACATATCGGTTAATATACCACATTTAAAATTTGGTATTGATGTAACCGGCCAAAGAAAAGAAATTTAGTAATAACGCTCTTCTGTAAAATTTAGTTTTTGTAACATACGATAATTTTGTGCAAAAGAGTCGATATGCCAAACAATATTAAAAGCAATGAGAATTTTGATTTATTTAGAAAAAATGTTGTCACTTTTAGATTAAATAATATTCACATAATGTTGTAAACTTTTTCCCCCTTTTTCCTTTTCATATTTTTATTATGTAGGAACTTATGTATGGACTTATTGAAAGAATTGAAAATGCTACTAAATAATAAAAATAAAAAAGGAAAAGAAACTGCCGGTATAAGAAAAGAAGAGAATAAGAGAATGAGTTAGTCTGTAAGTCAAAGTCGAAGCAATAACATTAAAAACTAAATAAAGAAAAATTAAATCATAACTTTGTTTTATTGTGTACAATAACACTGGTAAATAAAATATTGTCTCGTCTTTGAATAAAACTATATGAAATGATATGATTTTGATGCATTGAATTCAAATCCGCGTCCAGTTTTTTTTCCAAAAAATCGTAAAAAATTTTTCAGAATAGAAATTTTAGATGTTAAGCATTTCACTTGAAGCTTGCTGAGAATAAAATAAGCTTTAAATCTTGAAAATCGGTTCACTATTGCTGATTTTATTCAAATTAAATGCTTTGATCAAAATTTGAGAAAAAATGTTATCCTGCAAAATTACCGAAAAAATGTTTTCTTGCAAAACTAGCTGAAAATTTTGAAATTAGAGAAAAAAATTTTTTTTTTTATTTCCAAAAAGTTATAAAAAAATTTGTAGAATATAAACTTTAAGAATTTTAATGAAAGTCAGGTGTGGGTTGAAATTAAAATAACCCATAAAAGCAGGTGCCTAACTTTGACAAAAACAAAGGGTTAATTTTTATGGCTATGGTAAGTCAAAAATATTCTAAGAATAAAATTTTTTATTACCATGGTAAAAAAGAAAAAACCAATACAAAATGCACTTTTAGGAAAGATAACGCAATTTTTTTCATCATTCAACACTTGTTTGCGAAACCGAAAAGACAAATCCTATCCGACATTTGATTTTATCAAAACCAAAAAAATTATTGAAAAGTACTTTAAAGACTATTTCTGTTTTATAATTTTTATTATGGTAACTGTTCTACAAAATTTATACATAGAGTTAGTTTATTTATAATGGATTTTTGTTTTAGACTAAAGTATGTCAAGGGCTTGCAAAAATTCTCCAGATTTGTTTTGCTACATCTGTGGGAATTAGCTTTAAAATCGCAACGCCATACAATAACTTCCCAATACTTTTCGTATATATTCACAACTTAATATAATTTCTTAATTAATTCATAAATAGTATGGCCACGGAAAGTGTGGAAAAGCATATGGAGATACTGAAAAAGTTTTTAAAAGACTAACGAAGAATAAATTGGAACTACGGCTAGATAAATGAAAATTTTTGGAATCCGAAATTATATTTATTTATATATACAATTTCGAAAAGTGGGGTTCGACCGGATGAGAAAAATATAGTCTGTGGTAGATTTCCGATTCTACAAAGTGTAAGGGAAGTTCAGAGTTTTCTAGGTTTATGCTCCCATTTTAGGAGATTTATTAATTACTTTCAATGCTGGTACAGCTTCTCTATAATCTGGTGACGAATGAAGTTTTCAATTTGGTGCAGAGAAACAAAGATGTTTCGAGATATTGAAAGGAAAATTAATAGAGGCTCCTATTTCGTCTATATATGACCCGAGGAGTGAGATAAAGCTACATTGTGATGCTAGAAAGATTGGCTTTGGGGCAATTTTATTACAGAAAAGGGAAGATTGGAAAATTAATCCCATATTTTATTTTTCTAAAAGGATAACCGACTGTGAATCTACGTATCACAGCTTTGAGTTAGAGACTCTCGCTATTATTTATGCTATACGAAAATTTAGAATATATTTGCAAGTAATTCCATTAAAAATTGTAACTAATTGCAGTTCGCTAATACTAACATTGAACAAAGAGCAGATAAACCACCGATTAGCTAGGTGGACCCTTGAATTTGAAAATTTTAATTATAATTTGGAACATCGAAAAGTGAAGAAATTGCAGCATGCAGACGCGCTAAGCAGAAATACCAATATATTGGCATTAGAGGAAAATATATTTGAACAAAATTTATCTTGTGTCAGTATAAAGATGGGAAAATTGACGCAATAAGGTCGCTTTTAAAAAGAAGGGAAGGGAAGGGATTTTAAGAAATGAGAAATCCCCTTGTTTATAAAAAATTGGTGCAAATAATATTTTGTGTACCGAAAAATATGAAGGGGAATATTTTGCGTATATATCATGATGAAACTGGTGATGTGGGTAGTGATAAGGTATTGAAATGATATTAAGATCGCACTGGTTTTTAAGACTAAGGACAAAAGTTAAAACCCATATTGGTAATTTTAAATGTATCAGTTTTTCCCAAAAGAGAGGCAAGCACGGCGGTATGCTTCATAATACCCCAAAAGGCAGTATATGTACTTTTTGAAACTATTCATATATACCACTTAGGCCCGGTGAATATGAAGACGGCTAAGAAAAAGTACGTTTTTCTTGTGATAGATGCGTTTTCAAAATTTGTGCAACTTTATCCGGTCCGTTCCACTAATATAAAAAAGGTATGTTGTTCTTTAGCCTCCTATTTTAATGAATACAGTAGACCGACGGTTATAGTATCAGATAGTGGAAGTGCTTTCATTTCTAGTGATTTTCAAAGTTTTGTGGAAAATAATAATATAATATTTTATGATTCCTACAGCCTCACTACAGACTAACGACAAGGTGGAACGAGTTAACCGCAGTCTGGCGCCAATGTTAGCAAAATTGACAAGTGCGGAGATAACGTTTAATTTAGATAAAGTTTTGCCAGACATCGAGTTTACTCTGAATAACCATTTCATAAAAGCATTGGTACGACTCCTAGTGAGTTACTATTCGGTGTGAGAGAAAAAGGAAGGATCATTGATTTTTTGAAGGAAAAACTGTAAGAGAAAAATGAATAGGAGTCTTGAGGGGGTTTACAATTCTTCTGAGATTCCACTTCCAAAAGAATGGAAAAATGGCAGGCATACAACAAGAAATTGATGGATCGTGATCGGGTTAACAAGGTTTACAATGTAGATGTATCTTGTAAAGAATTTTGGCAGTAATGTTAGAGTTTGTAAGATCATTCCGAAATATAAGGGCCTATATAAAATCTTTAAAATACTACCTAACGATAGATATGAGTTGAGAGATGTGGACGGCTTTCAAGTTAGCCAAATTCCATATGTAGGAATGTGGGAGACTGCTAATATGAAACAGGATTCAGGATGGCCGAATTGTGGCAACACTTAAAAGAGAATATACATATGTATATGCATATAAATATGTATGAACTAATTTATATATAGTGATAGTAAAAGATAAGAAACTGCCGGTATGGGAATAGAAGATAATAAGAGGAGTGCGTTTGTAAGTTAAAATCAAAGCGACAACATTAATTACCAAACAAAGAAATATGAAGTCATAACTTTATTATTTTTTTGCAATTCAATGGCATAACATTATTGCTCAGATGTTATAAACAACGCATTACGTTTGAAAATTTTACTTAATATTTTGTTGTCGCGTTGCATCTAAAAATACCAACAAAAAATTGCATTATATTAGTATGTTTGCAGATCTGCTTAGAAATTGATGTGCATTTCTTTCTATATTGCTTTGTTTTTTGTATTGTTAATTTTTTAATATCTCACTTGATATGTACATGTACGTACATATATTCGAAAGATATATTGAATTGCTGAATAAACATTCTTTTCTATTAACAAAGCAAAAATTTTTGTTTTTTTTAAAGCACATTTTTTTAATTTTTTAGATCATATTTTCCGATTATTAGTGGAATTTTATGTGCATAAAACATTTTTTAAGAGCTTATTGTTGGATTCTCTGGTTATTATCTTTTAAGAGTTGTGTCTTATTTGCAAAATTAGATGGTATAAAACATTACAATTGATATATGTACATACAAGATAATGATAAAGCATTTAACCAAAACACATTACATTGTATCTATAAATTTTAATATATAATTTGGTAACAGAATTTAAATTTATTGCACGAAATTCCTAAATCGACACTATGCATTCAGCACCGGATCATCATACGATAATGTTAAAAATACATACCAGGAATAAAAACAACTCTTGCTAATTTGGCAAAAAAAAAATAGTCTGCTAAATTACTGTTTTTTTATTTCTTTTTAATTTTAACAAAATCAAAATCTTTACCTTATAGAGATTAAACTTGTTTTCCACTAGCATTTATTTTTTAAATTATATTAAATTAATTTTCCGGATACTAATTAAACACACACAATGGATATATGTGGGTAAGTATATAAGTATGTATGTAAATATGCATAATAAATGCAACTATATCTACATACATCTACATAAATTTAAATTATAAAAAATTTTAATTTTTTTGCTTACAAACACTTAAATTAAAATGATCAATTTTACAATCAGCTTTTTTAAATATTTAATATTCGTTAACTTTAAGTTTTTTGTTTTGCCAAACAAATTACGTAGTATTTCGGATAAGTTTGTAAAAATGGTATAATGCTTATTATGAACAAATGTTGCCAACTGATGTCTTTTCATTCGATGCCGAAAGTAATACTGTATAAGCCGCTGTTAATGGCCGTTTTACATTTGTATACATTTTGTAAGAACGCATGGAAGATGTTGAATATATGAAACATGCATTTACATTGGCAACATCCAATTGCTACCATCATTAGCCGTCAAAATAAGTAAAAAGCATTTAAAAATAAAAAAAATATTAGCCTTTTTTGCCCTAATATTACGTTAGCGGGTAATTTGTAATTACATATTAAAACCATTATCAATAAATAAAGGTTCCGCCAAATAATTTTTTATGAAAATGCTATAAAAAAAACTACTGAATATTTTCTCAAATTTCTTTTTTTATTTCAAAGTACAATCCTTCCGGTTAATAATGGAAAATAGCTTCATTCAAATGGCTGCCTCGGCTGGCCATGCAGTAGCCTACACGATCGGTCCAATTTTTAAGCACATTATCGATTGTGTGCAGCTGTATTTCACCAATGGCTTCACGAATATTGTCCTTTAAAGCGTCAATTGTCTCTGGCTTGTTGGCGTAACACTTATCTTCGACGGCACCCCACAAATAATAGTCCAACGGTGTCAAATCTCAGCTCTGAAGTGGCCAAACGACATCAGCTATGCTGCTGATAATGCGATCTTCAAAAACAGGGCGCAAAACATCGAGTGTAGCTTCGGCTGTGTGGCACGTAGCGCCGTCGTGTTGAAACCAAATGTTGCTAATATCCTCCTCTTCAATTTTTGTGAACAAAAATTCGTTCAACATGGCTCGATAACGATCGCCATTGACTGTAACGGCCATTCCTTGCTCATTTTCGAAGAAAAACGGCCCAATTGTGCCTCTGGACTAAAATCTGCACCAAACAGTGACTCGTCTTGGGTGTATCGGCTTTACAATGTATGCGTGCGGGTTTTCTGTGCCCCAAATGCGACAATTTTGCTTGTTTACATACCCGCCAAGATCAAAACGAGCTTCATCTGAAAAGATGATTTTTTTTTTTTTGGCAAAATCGGCATCTTCTGTAAGTCGATCGCAGGTCCAGATTCCCAGCGTTGTTCAAGCGTATACACAACCATATTCGTTCAGCGGAAGGATAAAACTAATTATCTGTCAAATCAGAGTTGAGCTTGGTAGCACTTAGCGAAATAAGCACTAGTTGAAAAAAAACGTTAGAATGCGGACTCTATATGAGGATAGAAAATACGACACGAAAGTAGATTTTGAAAAAATTTCCTTTTAAAAAATATCATATTAAAAATATTAATAGCGCATTTTGTTTTTAATTATTATTTTTTTTATGTCATTAAAGTCATTAATAAACATAAACTTTCAGTGATACCACTACAATTTATTGCCAATTGATAATGATGACTCTAATATTAACATAATATGTAGAGCGGAACAAAATGATAAGGAAACATTTCATAAAATGTTGAAATTTGGCAATGGTGAAATTAAATAAGGTAAAGTTGTTTGCACAACAACTAATTTTTGTACAAAAACAACAGCCCATTTTTTTGTACATTGTATTGTAGATGTCAAAAAATTTCCATAAAAAACCTAATTAAAAGTTGTATACAGTTAATACTTGTAAATTAGAAATATTTTTGTAATAACCTTTAGTAATTGTAAACCAATTTCCTTCCACAAGACCAACATTTATAGGAAGAAATTGGCGTTATATTTGCACAAAAACAAATATAAAGTAGGGTGTCAATTGGGAGAGTCGATATGTGTGGAAGATTGATGAAGATATGTGGTAAGTACTTAGATATAATTACCTTATGAATGTTGGCCAGATTATCAATCAGAAAGGGTGAGTAGTTTCCAATTAAACGTTATAAATTTATTATTAAATTTCATGGGTTAGTATGTATAATTAGATTAGATTTGAAATAGTGTAAATGTAGTACTTATATGGTAAATTTTCAGGCTTTAGACTAGTAAAATTCTAATTTAAATTAGTGTAAGTATTTATAATTCAAAATTCAGTTTTACAATAAATTGGTGCCCGGAGGCAAATTTGAGTAGGTTAGCGCCCGTAGGCATTCTAAATACTACTAATCTTAAAAATCCAAAATTAAGTTGGAAGAGGATTCATACATCTACAAAAACATAAGAATAATATTTTTCTTTTCAATAATAATAATAATAACAATGTTGCTATGATACAAAACGCTAAATAGTAAATAAATTCATTGAATAATTCAATGTTCCTATATATATATATTTATATATATATATATATATATATATATATATATATAATATATATATATATATTATATACATATATTATATATATGTATATATTATATATATATGTATATATTAAACATAGTATATATATATAATATATATATATATATATATAATATATAATATATATATAATGTATATATATATGATATATATATATATATATATATATATATATTATATATTTTATTTATAATATATATATATATATATATATATATATATATATATATATATTCAAATTTAAAAAAAATTTAAATTTAATTTAAATTTAAAATGTTTTGAAGTAGAAGTTCATTTAAAAATTTTGAGAAAATACTATATTCAATTTTCATAACACATTCAGACGTTTTAACTAATTTATTATTAAATATTTTTGAATTAAAGAAAAAGAGAAAAATAAATAAAAAATTATACACAAAGGACAAAAATCTAGAAACATATTTAACTTGTTTATAGAAGTATGTACATATGTATGCATGTATATTGCTTATAATATATATATTTTTTTTTAATAAAATCGCTACAAAAGTAAGGGTGGGTATCATTTGCAATTATTAAATTAACAAATTTGTTTAAACTCTTCTAAATAGAGTTTTGTTTGTCGTTACATATTTAATATAGTTTTTAATTAAATACGTACTATTGTCTAATAAATGTACTGATTCTGGTTTTTGTAATTTTAATATAAAATATATGAATTTTAAAGTGGCAGATGTAAAAATGTCAACAAAAGAAGAAAAGGTAAACAAATTTTGACGGCTGGAAACAAAACAAAAGAACAAATGCATAGAATATAATTATAATAATAATAAACATAATTATTTTTAATACATTTTAAAAAGTTTGTTAGTCGATATTTTCTAAACTATAGTTTTTTCTGAAATGACATAGAGCATTTCTGATTCGTATTTTGGTACTCTATCAGTCTATATTAACAACGATCCGGCATAGAAAATTTTTCATTCAAACAACAAACAAATTCACAAAAATTTTCCTTTATTCGAAATGTTTGTTAGGCTATATCTTCTAAACTATAGTTTCTTCGAAAATGATTTATGGCATTTCTGATTCGTACTTTGATACTATATCGGTCTATATTAATAAAGTCCCGGCACAACAAATATTTCATACAAAAAAGCCCAAAAATAGAGAAAAATATGAATTTTCCTACTTAGTAAAATTTGTTGACCTGTATGTCCTAAGCTATTGTTTTTTCGAAAATGACTTATGTTATTTTTAAATCGTTTTCAAGTACTCTATTGATCCCCATATCAAAAGTTTCGGCACAAATCTTACTTTTATTATTAGAGTCTGTCAGTCTGTCCATTTTTAATCAAAATTTAAATGGCTGTAACTTTTTATTTGAAAGATTTTAATGACATTCGAAAAATTTGATTTAGGAGGTGTTTTTTTTTTATAGGGTCCGCCAAATAATAAATAATGCTATAAAAAAAAACTACTGAATATTTTCTCAAATTTCTTTTTTTATTTGAAAGTACAATCCTTCCGGTTAATAATGGAAAATAATTTCATTCAAGTGGATGCTTCGGCTGGCCATGCAGTAGCCTACACGATCGGTCCAATTTTTAAGCACATTATCGATTGTGTGCAGCTGTATTTCACCAATGGCTTCACGAATATTGTCCTTTAAAGCGTCAATTGCCTATGGCTTGTTGGCGTAACACTTATTTTTGACGGCACCCCACAAATAATAATCCACCGGTGTAAAATCTCCGAGGTGGCCAAACGACATCAGCTCTGCGGCTGATAATGCGATTTTCAAAAACAGGGCGCGAAACATGGAGTGTAGCTTCGGCTGTGTGGCACGTAGCGCCGTCGTGTTGAAACCAAATGTTGCTAATATCCTCCTCTTCAATTTTTGTGAACAAAAATTCGTTCAACATGGCTCGATAACGATCGCCATTGACTGTAACGGCCACTCCTTGTTCATTTTCGAAGAAAAATGGCCCAATTATGCCTTTGGATCAAAATCCGCACCAAACAGTGACTCGTCTGGGGTGTATCGGCTATTCAATGTATGCGTGCGGGTTTTCTGTGCCCCAAATGCGACAATTTTGCTTGTTTACATACCTGACAAGATCAAAATAAGCTTAATCTGAAAAGATGATTTATTTCTTTTTTTCATTCTGTAACATTACCATGATTTTCAAAGTAATGTCGCAATATTTCCCAGCGTTGTTCAAGCGTATACACAACCATATTCGTTCAGCGGAAGGATAAAACTAATTATCTGTCAAATCAGACATGAGCTAAGTGTTACCATTCACGAAATAAGCACTAGTTGAAAAAAAAACGTTAGATGGCGGACTCTTTATATTGGCTTATTACATCTACAACTTTTGCTTTTTCTAACATTATTAATTAATTGTTTAAAAAGGTCACGTTTTTTGTGATTTAATTGTTTGCATTTTGTTTTTCTTGGAATAACTGTACATTAAAAAGTTTGCTAAAAGTTTGTTTTCTTTTCATGCGTCTCGCAATTACCCTCTTTAGTGTGCCCTGGTAGGAACGCATGGAAGAAGTTGAAAACGTCAAACATGCATTCATATTTGTAAAAACTAATATTATAAGTTGTCAAAATAAATAAAAAGCACTAAGCAATTAATATTTATTTTTCCATCCAAATAATACTTTGACTAGTCATTTTGTATGTGCACATATTAAAAAAATATAACAAACATATTTTTAAATAGAAAATACTACCTGAAAGTAGTTTTAAAAAAATATTAATTTTTTTTTTTTTTAAATATACAGTGGCTACAAGCCAAACTCGGACACTATAATAAACTGATTTTGTTGATAAAAATCAAACTAATAAGAAATAGTTAAGGAAAGCTTTTGTTAGATTTTTTATTATTATTAGATTAGGAATTTGGCAGTAACCAGGTGGTATTTTGCCCCATTCTTCTGATAAAACCCTTCTTAGCTTAAATTTGCTGGAAAACGTCCGATGCTGATCTTTTTTTGTTTCCATGACGTGTGGCACATTATATAGCAGCCAAGAACTAACTTTGTGGGCCTTGTATTTGCGGTCGTTATCTTGGTAAAAGTGCCAACCGTTACCCAGAGCAAGCTTATCCTCATTTTTTGGCAACTTTTGTTTTAAAATGTTTAAATAAACATTTTGATCCATGATAGTATCAACAAAGATGCAAGATCCAGGACCTGATGCAGAAAATGAGCCCCAAACAAACACTAAACCACCCCCACGCTTTACAGTCGGCTCCAAGTTATTCAAACGTAGTTCCTGATTTTGTCCCTTCCATACTATTGGTTTACCATCCGACACAAATACGTCAAATTTGCTGTTGTCAGTGAACGTAACGTTTCTCCAAAAAGAAAAAACCTTTCTTTTACAAATTTAAGTCTTTGGTGGTGATTCCGCTTACTAGCTGCTCTAGCTCTTCTACCATTAAGACCAACTCTGTTAAGAAAGTTTTTTATTGTTAATGAGCTTGCTTTCTAACCAAGGTAACTTTCAGCAATAGCAGCAAATTTTAGAGCACTTAAGAAGGGATTTGCTTTTATTTTTCTGACAAAAAAATATTCATCTACATCAGAAAATGTTTGTTTGTGGGCATGTTTTGGTCTATTTTGCACCGTTTTATTGACTTTAAAACGTTTTATTATGTCGTGTACAGTTGAATGACTTATGCCAACATTTTTTTGAAATTTCGCGAACACTTTTTCCTTTTCTTATATGCTTAACAATAAGCTTTCTTAATTTGATACTAGTTTGTCCCCGTTGTCTAGCCATCTTCTTGATTTTAGCTCTATTTATTCTGTATAATTTTCGAAAACTGAACCAAAGGGTTTTCCCTTAAGTATGTAAGTTATATCAGTTGGCCGGATTGAAATTACATAGTTGCAGTTATTAACCCATACAAGTTACTGTCCGAGTTTGACTTGTGCAAATCATTTTGACTTTCAAAGCGTTTTCAGCATCAATTTTACATACAATTATTGAATTCTTGAGTTGGTTTTTCCTGTACGTGGAATAAGAAAATAACTACATTTTTTCAAAAATAATTAAAATGTGTGATTTTTAAGCGATCGATATATGGTCCAAGTTTGGATTGGAGCCACTGTATTTAAAAAGTAATAATTTTTTGTTTAAATTAATTTATTTTTTATGTCATAAATGTTATTAAAAAACTTCAATTTTCAGTGATGGCAATACTAGCCATTTTCTAGTGATTTAAAATTATATTATTATAATTGCCTACAGTTTGGAAAGTTCCTAAAATGTCTCAAATGATCTCATATCCTCTATGCGTCGATTTTAAACATGTAAAATTGTGTTACCTAGAGATGATTAATTTGGCAGTGCTGCCAAATACACAAATAAGTATGGCATTGACAGTGAAACAATTTAGAGCAAAATCCTACAATTCAGACGTTTTTATTCTCGTAACACTGCCTCCCACTTAAGCCCTTTTGTCCTGAATAGGCTCATTATCTTTTTTCCCACAGCTCGCCCGTCGATCTAGATGTACCGTTTTCATTTTTGATCGCGGGCTATTGTTTTTCTGCATTCTATATACTACATCGTTAAGTCTCTTGACTACCTTATAAGGTCCATCCTAGTTAGTTTGAATCTTGGTAGATAATCCTTTCTTCCTCTGTGGGTTGTAGAGTAGAACCAGCTGTCCCTCATGGAAACCCTCCGTATTTGCTGAACGATCATATCTGGCTTTCATTCTATCACTGACCATTTTAATTCGTGAGCGCACAAATTCGTGAAGTTCATTAAGGCTTTCCTGTTTTTAGCATATGTGGCAATGCTGGTGTGGTAGGTTTAACACCAAACTCTAAGACAGCAGGTAGTTTTAGTCAGTCCCAAAAATAATCTTGGCAGGTGATCTAGATGTTGAGTCATTAACAGCTGATCGGTGCGTCAGTAGAAATCTCGGTACTTTTCGCAAGTATTCCTCAAGGGTTCGATTAAACCGTTCTACCATTCCATCGGACTGTTGGTGAAGTAGCGTAGTTCGAGTCTTCTTAATGCCTGGTCGGAATGTAGTTCTATTGGAACCCCATAGCGGCACACATATTTGTTCACAAAAACATATACAATTGTATTGACCTCTTTTTGAGGTGTCCGTCGAAAGTTCTACCCATCACTATTATGTCATCGAGATAAAACAGACAAGTCTGCCAATGGAATCCTTTTAGTACGTGCTCCATAAGCCATTCGGATATGGCCGGCGCATTACAGAGCCCAAATGGCATAATTTTAAACTGCCACAAGCCAGCGTTCGCACTGATAGCAGATTTTTCCTTATCTTTGTCTGTGATTTCTACCTGCCAATACCCGATGATGGTTCAATTACACCGTTCTTTTCCATTTCATTGATAAGCTCCTTAACCTCATTACGCTTCGCCAGAGGTATACTTCTGGGTGCATGTCTGCTAGACCCGCTATCCATTTTTGTACGTTTTCACCAAACACCTGTTGATCCTTGGCTGATATAGTGGCAGGTTCCGGCAATTGGTCGCTGCTTATTAGCGCCTATACTGGAGCACATTGGCCTACCTCGGAGTTATCACAGATGAATTGTTTGTGGCCTGATAGATTGGGTACTCTCACCGGGATAATTCCTTCTTTGTTGGATTTAACGAGGGTCTTTGCTGATAACAGTTCCGTCTTAATATTGGCTGACTCTACTTCCCACAAGCGGTTGTACTCACAATCTTCCTCTATACGCGCCCTTATCAATGACTCAGCCTGAGGTGGTAGTTTTTGTTGTTTGATAGCAACTAATCTTCTGCCGTGCACCTTATTCTCGTATCCTACGTCAAGAGGCATATCTACATTACGCCAACTCGTTATTTGTTGCCACTTATTCAAATTAATGCCATGAACTATTACAAAATCGGCACCAATGATAACCTCGTCCACAATATCGGCGACAGTAAAAATATGGCTTACAGTAATGGTCGCTATAGCAACCTTCACCTTAATTTTTCCGTAGACGGTGGAAGACTCCTCAGTAGCTGTTCGTACTCTGATATTATTGAGTGCCTCACACTTTCCCTTCACTACATCGGGTCTGATTATAGACTGTGTCGCACCGGCGTCTATAGTGAAGGTGTGTTGTCTGCCATTGATGTACCCGCAGGCTGTAAGGTTGCTGTTATTTTTTTGTATTGCTGATATGAAGATTGTTAGAGCCCTCGTTTGTGGGAGCTAGCTCTTGCCAGTGCTAGCTCGTTTTAGTTTAACGGGTCTATTGTTGTTCGATGGTAGTTGGCCCGTTTATTATTCCGCGGTGTGGGCTTAACCACCGTGTCAAAAATCCAATGGAAATTCCTGGGATTCAGAGCCCAGGACTTTCTACGACAAGTGTACAGCTTAAATTTCGCCATCACCGGTCTCGCATATTCTGGAGCCAGGATAGCTTGGAGTCCGGGATTACTCCCAGATACTTCGAACTATCCGGCAGCCCCAGTTCAATCCTGTGCAGACGAGGTAGGGAAAACGACGGAACTTTGTATCTTACGATCAGAATTCCATAGGAGAGGGGAAATAGCTCGCTGTGGGGTGCTCTTTCAGCCACCCTGTAGACGGTGACTGACCCCATAGAAGAGACAATGACCATGTTGCTCAAGTGTCTCCCTATGAAACTGTTCAGAGACCCATGAACATTCAGCGCCACCAGAGGCGACCTAATCGCATCTGGTAGTTAGTTAGTTATTTACGACCGGTAGCCAGACACGTCTAGCCCACCTGGGTCCAATATTGATCCCACTGTGATACCCATCAGTAATCCAGAAAATAGACAATCTATATGTCCGCTTTTCGGTACGATCCGAACCAACCAGACGCATGTACAAAAGAAGAGATCCTGCCGATATTCAGACCGTTCAGATCCGACAAGCCATCCAGAAACGGACTGCCAAGGAAAGCAGTCCCTAATGTCCGAAAGACTCTGGCACTGGAGTAGGAAGTGCTCGACAGTATCCTCTTCCTCCTCATCCTGACAATCCCTACAATAGTCATTGAACGGCAGACTTAATCCACTAGAGTGCGCACCAGACACCCTGTGCCCAGTACTTAAGAGTTCCCAACCGAAGTCGCGGCACCCCTATAATAGACTCCGAGCGAGCCCGATCATATAGGGACCAGATTTGCCTCGATATAGAGCACGTGGGTTCATCATCCCACCGTAGCGTTGCCCTACCCAACATGTACCGCATGACCGTAAGTCTGCAAGAGGAGAGTGGCATCCCAACTGAGTGGTCAATCTCCTCATTTCTGAGGAGAGAGCCAGTCCTCGCAAGTCCGTCCACCATACAGTTCCCCCGGGTGTCCAAGTGACCCTTCCCACATAATCTCCAGGTCTGAATGTCCCGCCATCTCGTTGAGAGATGCCCGGCATTCAAACACCAGTCGCGATGTCGAGTAGACACCGGAGAGCCCTGATCGCAGCCTGACTGTCCGTACAGATCCGGATATCACTGTCGTATACCCGGTAGTGCATCAACCAGTCCGCTGCCCTCTTTATCAACGAACCACCGCCTGTAAGGTATTGCAGCGGTCCGGAACTTCATACCACCACAGTGTATATAGTGACGACACACCAACAAAAATAACAACAACCATACAGCAAATTTTACAACTCAGTAGGGATACACGAGATAGTAAATCTTTTTTTCGAGTTGAGTTGTAAAATTTTTTATTTTGCTTTATTATTGTATTCTGAAATGTTTTTGGTTAAAATTATTTATTCCACATTTTTTACTTACCTTTATTAGTTGAAAAAAGTACTTTGTATATCTTTAAAAAATCACAACCAATTCAATTTTACTACATTAAATTTTATTTTTATTTACTTTTTTTGCATACACATACAAAAAAGCATATATATTTTGTGCTTTTCGCACTGCTTTATTTTCTTATGGAAAATAATGTTGTTTTCCTTTCATTCTAGCTGAGTTGTATATTGTTGTAAACAAAGAAAATCAGCTGATTTTCGCTCATACATGTTTATCCACCAATAGTTTAAAAGTAAACAAAACCATACTTTTGTCATTTTCTGGACTGTACCCTCTTATACTGTGTATTGAATTATTTAGTTCCTTGATGACTAAATATTTCTTCTTTAATTGTCGAAGAGTTTATTTATTTTAAATATTCGTGTTGGATAGTTAATAAAACTATGAGCTCTTTCGTCTTATCCGTTTGCTGTTTAACGATGTACTGGGGTTTCAATCTTTTCCACGCTATGTCTTATGCACATTTGTTTAAATGTTGGTGTGATGAAACATGCCTCGTTATCAGTCATAAGTCGGTTGCATTCAGGGAAATTGTTTATAAGTATTTCTTCCAACTTATTTTCTATTTTCGCTTTAGTGTTTAGTTTGTGAGGTACCGTGTATTTGAAAATGTATGCATGTATTTGCTTCTCTTGGTTGCTTTGGTATGTCTGAGTCACGGAGAGGTTCTTTTGTTGGGTTTCTTTCATAGCGTCCAAATAAATAATCAGAACAGTGATTATTAAATTGTGTATTGTCTTTTTTATGTTAGGTCAATAATAATATAATATTTTTCCAGTATTTCTTTTGTTGTATTATTATAGCTCCTTTGGGCTCTATTATGGATCTCTTCTACTATGCGAAGTTGTTCATTCCTATCTCTTATATCTTTCAACTTCCTTGATGTATATACAAAATTGTTACCTATAAATATTTGCTTTATTATTTCTGCATGTTGGTACAAATCTTCTGCATCCATATGTATGTATAGCTACGATTCGGTTGGGCTGCAGTAATTTCTTTAGTTCGGCTATCAAATCATTGCTATTGACAAAGTTGATAGTGTGGCGTGTTTTACCGGAAAAGATGCTTCGAGTTCGTGTTTCAGTAAAGTTTGGCATTGGTACGAGTTCCAAATGTATGCCATATGTGTTGAATCGCTGCGAAAAGGTTTTTATTACGTCATTCAAAAAGCTTTCAACCAAGTGAGTTGTATCGATAGATGAAATGTTAATTATTTGTCGTGACAAAGCATCGGCTACGATGTTTTGTGTTTCTGGTTTATACTTAATTTTGACGCCGTAGTCCTCTATGATAGCTTTACAGCGATTCAACTTGTGGTTTGGGTTGTTTTCGGAAATAGCATCAGTGAGTGATTTATGATCTGTAAAAATGGTTAATTGGTTATGCCATAGATATAATTTTTCAACTTCTGTAGTGATCAAATAATTGCTAACAATTCTTTCGCGTTTGAATTATAGTTCTGCTCTGTAGAACATAATGTACGAGACAAAAAGTAAATTGGATTTCTGTTTTGACTTAATACGGATCCTATAGCTACATAGGAAGCGTCTGTAGTAAGTTCGAATGGCTTCTCGTAATTTGGCTGAAATAACTCAACCTGTTCCTTTAGTGTTAATTTTAACTTATTCTCTGCTTCTATGGCTGCCACGTCTAAATGGATTTTTGTGTTACTGCTTCTAATTTTGCCTTTATGGACATTTTCTCCCTTTAAATGGATCGTTAGTGGTTTTGCGATTTCTGCATAATTTTGCACGAATCATCTGTATTGACCAGTTAAACCTAAAATCCTCGTAAATCCTTTAGTGTACTAGGAATTGGAAAATTTTCATTAGCTTTTATTTTTTCATTTCATCTATATAGACGTACACAAATATTCCCATTAATTTTCTGAGTGTATCGTTTGCGCATCGTTCGATGATGAATTTTTTTTGCCAAAAGAAATACGTGAGAATTCGTACTTGCCTTCATTAACACAGACGGCTGTTTTTCTCTCCTCTTTTATAATTCTAATCTGGTGAAAACCAGATTCTAAATCCAGTGTTGTGAAGTATTTCGTCTTTCCTAAATTTTGCAACGTAACGTTAACATCAGGCATATGGTATTGATCCGGTATAATGTGCTCGTTAGGTTTTCTGAAATCTATAACCATTCGACGCTAAGACTTTTCGTATAAAATTAACGAACCTCTGTATCATTTAAATTGCCTGGGTATTGTTTAATCCAGATTGGTTTCTTTTTCGTTGTTCTAATACTAGCCTCTATCGTTGTTCTAAACGGTAACGGTCCAACACTATTATTTTGTTCCATTAGCTTATTTATTTATAATTCGTATTTTATTATCTCTTATAGAATAATTTATTATCTGTATTTTTTTAACTGTGTTATGCCCACAAATCCTTGACCTAGCAACAAGTCGTAGTCGTCGTCGTTTCTAATATCAAAAAACCGAATTTTCTGTTCAATAATTTAATTCTTTGTTTATAATTTAATATAGTTTCACCGTGCTTGGTGATCATTCGTAATGGTTTTGTCATGTCTATTGGCTATAAATTGATTTTTGGTAATATAATTTTGTGTTGCACCGCAGTGTATGAAAATTTTATATGCTTTACGGTCTTCGTCATTCACAAAAATGTACTACAACCCATCTATTAGTAATAAAGATTTAGTTATATTTTTACTGTAATAAGTATTATTACCTTCTTCTGCTGTAATGCTGGCATTATCGTCTTCTTGATAAGTTGTTTCTATACGGTTGTACGGTTCTTTGTATTTTTTGCGACAGCTGGAAATTTCCAAATGTTATTAGCAAACAACGTTGTCAACTTTTAAATTTCAAAAAGCACTTCAGTCGGGAAAAAACTGCATAATTTAAAAAAAGCACTAAATTCAATTTTTTTTTATTTTTTTTTATATTTAATCATGCTATTTATGGTGGTGCTTTTATTTAATTTTATTAAAAGTTTGATAAACCTTAACTTTTTGACATTTTCGGTAATTTTTAAGACAAAAAGATTAATGTTCATTGTCTTACTCGGTATCCTTTACCGTATAAAGACTGGATTAGATGTATTTTGATACAAATATTACTTTTGTGAACTCTTTTGATACCGTTTCACCATAACATGGAGTCTACACGTAACATAATATCTAATATTTTTTTTTTAACATACGACAAAATCAATCGCTGGGGGAATTATTTTACGTATAGACTTCAAATTAGTGTTATCGCAGTGTTATATTTGTTATAGGATAGTTGTTATGAGAAATCTCATAACAACAATCTTATAACATGAACTGTCAAAATTAAATATACGTATGCGCATAAAAAGCTGACATTACAAAACAGCTGGAAAAATTATACAAGTGTTATTGGGTATACAAGTTAATTATGTCGATTTTTGCTTTAAAATGCATTTATTACAATAACAAAATGTATTGATTGATACGTTATTTAAAGTATTATCAATCGTTAACCACTACTTTTTCACATCTTCCTGATAGTATATGGATTCTACGCCAAAAGAACTGCTCCGGTGATTACTCTCTTCAAAAATTACTTCTGTTTGCAGAGTTAAAGCATCATGCAAAATCGCCTTTCAACGTCTCTCAGTTTTAACTCATATGGGATCCAATTTCCTTGCTTTTGAATGAATCCCAATGCTTTTAAACGTAGGGAAATGGCTTGTTGTTTGACTCCCAATGATAATGCAAGTTCTTTTTGGGTTTGACAACAATCTTAGTCGAGTAATTCGACATCATTGTAGCAATTAAAAAATATGTGTTTACACTTTGGCGTCTATCGAATACTGAATTTTATTGACAAGTGTTTAGTCTCCAAAATACCATATTTGTTATTATTGACGCAAACCATATGTGACAGTTATGCCATATGTTGTCCAAATCGACATTATTAACTTGTATACCCAATACAACATATAGGCCCCCCCATTCAACTTATGTTGAACACGCTAAAGTGGTTAAATATTCAACAAAGGCTTTAATTCGCATTTTGTATACATTTTTTAAAATAATTTAATATAAAGGATGTGTCTGTAGTATTAATAATACTTATTAATTAAATTAAACAAAAACTTAAATTAGTTAGTAAAACAAAAATAAATGTAATTGATCGCTCCACTTATGAGATCGGTTTAAAAGTATTTGTTTAAAAGAAATAAATGTGGTATAATTTAACACTAGCCTTTTTAACAAGACAGCTATCTTCCGCTTTTCATGCATATGTGATTTATTTGTAAAGACATTACGTCATGTATGCCTGGGTAACTACACATTAGTGCGTGCTTTAAATTGCATCGGAAAAATGAAAATGTTTGACCTAAGCTCACCGAGGCTTTCTCATTTAGCCCTTATGTGCGCGGCAAAAAAAAAATAATAATAAAACTAATGCGCTCTAAGGTACCTGGCACCTATATGAAAGTTAGGTAAAAAATAAGCATATTTTCCCACTAAATATCTAGTTAAAATATCAGCAACGCTTATAACATACATATACATATATTATATAATTTTTCTGAACACATATTATTAGCAATTGCAGATTAACAGCTTTTTCCTGAATGTATATAAAAGCTGAAGTTTGTAATGCATATTTATTACAGATAATAAGTTGGTAGTTCCCATTTGAGAATAAATACAAAACTTATGTAGTTTTATACTTATTATTTTTAATTCGACTAATCTTTTGAGCGATGAAAAGAAAGACGGAACTTTCTGGCAACTTAGCCCATTTCTATAATCCCAGACTGTAAAAAAAATATTTTATGACAACGTGCGTATACAGCCCAAAAATTTAAATTATTATCGGTCAAAGAAATATTAAAAAGTATTTTGTCAATTGTTCACAAATCAAACATGGAACATACATATATCTGAATTGTGGAAACTTACTAATTTGCCATTGTATCAGTCAGATTTCGATTCAGAATGTTTTTACGGTGTATATGTTTTGATAATAATGCAACTCAAGATAAACATTCAAAATCTGATAGGGCAGCTGTTTTTCGAGACATTTGGATGATGCTAAACGCCAATTTAGATAAAAGTTATAAGCCTAGTGATTTTTTAACCATTGATGGGCAACTGTATGGATAGATACCGAGGGCGTACGCCTTTTACTCTTGAGTTTGCAATGCACGTAACTCCGTTTGCATGGCTAATTGTATACCGGTAAACCACCAGAAGGTGAGCGTGAAACTAAAATAAGTGAAAAACAGTTTTAAATCTTGTTTTTCCCTATAAAAACTCAGGAAGAAACTTGACGACAGACAATTTTTTTCGTCTTCGGTATTAGGAAGAGCTTTTAGTTTCTGGAACCTGACACTTGTCTGCACGGTACGAAAAAACGAAAAGTTTTTACCACCTAATATTCAGGCAAATAAGGAAAGGTTAGTATTATTCTAAACATATTGGAACGCAACACTCTTACATATGTTATTGATAATTATCTAATTATAAATTTTTGATACATGGTTCAAAATCTATTTCAGATCATTATACTCTATAAATTTCGCCTTTAGCAAATATGCAACTATATGTGCTATATGCCAAAGAAGAAAAAAGCAGTAGTTAATGTGGAATCGAATGCGTTTACAAAATCGAAAATTATAACAAATTACAACAGAACTAAAGGAGATGTTGATAATATGAATAAATTATTGGGCGATTATTCCTGAAACGCACAACAAGTCGATGGCCATTGTCAATACTTTTTAATAATAGAACAACGCGCCAAAAATACTGTAGCATGTTCATAGTTATCGACAGATGCCGCAATAAAAATTTTTAATACAGAAGACTTAGAAACTGGTAATATCGTCCATGCAAACAAAGAACAAAAGTGGTTGTATTCCAGTAGTAGGAAGTTGTCACGTATGTTCACAGCTACATAAATTTAGTTGTACGGATGCAAAAATATGAAATTTTTGAATAGTTAATAGTTCTCAAGAAGTTTCAAATAATTTCATCGAAAAATATTGGTTGAAACCGCCAGTTCCTGGGTACCTGGGTACGCACATAAGGGTTAACTCTAATGCAAATACATATTTATATATTATGTTATATTTTTATTTTAATAAAAATTGATAAAAAGAAAATTATTTTGTTAATTGATTTGATTTTTTTTTTTTTATTACTGAAAAATAAATTTTTTTCAGAATGAATTTGGAAAATAGTGCTACAGTTTGGGTCTTTTCGCTTTGCGACGTGTTTCTTCGGTTCCAATTAGCAACGCAAAACCGGGGTATTGGTGTGTTCAATTGATTACTACGCTATGAAAAACTTCTCTAACTAATGCATCTGCCGTTCAGACGGCGTTAAACTGTAGGTTCCTTTTAATGGGTCTAAAGCCGCTAATATATTGGCAAACATTTATTTGCAAACCACGTGTATGTATGCGTAAAAAATAAAAATTGCCAAACGTATGCATGGAGAATTTACACACAACGTATACTTGTGGCTATTTTTTTTACTTTTCACGCATACATGATGTTTGCAAACAAATGTTTGCTAATGATTTATTTTTAGACTGTTGTAGTATTTGCTCCATTTGTTTTGTGGCAATGTTTAAATTTCTTTTGTTTAGTGGGTTTCTTAACAGTTTTTTATATACATTGGAAAAAACTAATTTTTTTATAGGAAATATTGATATACACTGATGTAAAAAATAAAGACACAAATGCCGCACATTGAGATTTGATAAGAAAGTATTACAGCAACCGTGATTTACCGTCTAAAAGCTGTTTATAAATTAAATTAATTAATTAATCAATATCAAGGTTTTAATATGTAGGGAGATTAAATAACAATATACAGTGCTTACAATCCTAAGTCCACTTTTGAGACGGTAAAGCACGGTGGCGGTAATATTGTTGTTTAGGAGTAATTTTCCTTCTATGTTGTTAGACCACTATATCGTATACAAAAACTTAAGTACGTAACAGATTATGTTGAAATCCTCCGAACTTGTAAGCTATCCTATCTCGAAGAGAATATGCCACTTTTACAGGTGTTCCAATCCAAAGTGTACTAAGAAATGGTTCGAAGATAACAATCGCCTAATGTTCTGGAAAACGCATCGTTTTCAAATTGTAAGTGTAAGAAAACGCGACATGCTTCAGCATGTTCTTAAAACCATGCGATTTGCTGGCGTTTTGCTTGTGTTTAAACAATAAAAACATATGTTTTACCATAGCAAAACAAACAAATAAGTAAATTTTTAATTAAAATGCCTTCAGAATATTTCCTTTTCATATTGGCTTTAAGAAAGCTGCAAACAAAAAAGAAATAAACAATAAAGTATTCTTCTAGCCTATTGGACATTAAAATTGTTATTGTCCAAAGACAACAGGCGGCTTATTAGTATTTTATTGTTGAGATATCAGAGTATTGGCCGCAAAGAATCCTCATTTAGAGATATTACTACATATGAATACTTGTGAATAATTGGTAGTTTCATCACGGTTAGTCGGTCAAAAATACGATCTTCTATGATTTTCTAGTTCTCGTAAATGTACCTTCGCCAGGTTTTAAATTATTTTTGAACTTTTATTAAGAGTTTAATTTTAATTTTAAATATAAATATAGTATGTACACTTAAGTTCCAAATTTATATTAAAAGTTTAGGAAGAAATAACCAAATAACTGTTACATAAACGCAACAAGCATAAATTTTATTTCGAAGATTATCTTGTTCAGCTGTTTGCATAATTCGCCAGTTCATAAGGAAACAATTGATACAGACTATTGACAAACTCAAAGCAAATTTTTAAATCACATATATTAACCAAAGTCGTGAAAATTGTTAAAAGTTCGTCTTTATATATAAAGAAAGCATTTTAAATTTAAATAGTGCATCAAATTGTGCAATATAAATAAAAAAGATCAAATTATTGTAGTGTATACTAGCGGTTTGAAAACGCAATATTTCTAGCTTTGTATTGTTTGTCAGAACACCTGTTTGGCGTTTTAAAATAGAAAACGAGAATTTTAAGCGATATATATGGGCACAGTCTCTGAGACTAAATGGGATCGAGAATTGGTGAAATGTAGCACAAACAGCAAACAGGGGTCTCACAAATTGTGATGAGCTTTGGGAATTAATTCAGGCTGCGTGGTATGATATACAGTAGGCCAAAAAATTTTCGACTCTCTGACAAAATATTAATCATTCTAGAACAGTTATGAGCTTTTCATAGGACTTTTGTCCTCGATCAACTCACACGTATTCTTACGATCTTGCTTTTAGTCGTCAATGTGACCGTAACGAATGCACATGTGTGGTGAATGTACGCAAATTTTTTAAGGCACAGACAAATAATTTAACAAAGTTCTTACGCTGTTAATTTTAGTTCTCACTGAAAAAGCGACAAGTGCACATGTGCAGCGAATATATGTTGATTTGTTCAAAATTTTTTAAAACGTCATCTTTATTTTCTCTGTGAGAGTAATCTCCATGTTCACACTAACACTACTACATTTTTACTTTTGAACATCACTGCTCTAGAACAACATTAGAACTGAAATTAGTGTAAATTTATTATATTATTTTTTATTATAACTATTTAGATAATTCCAAGAAGTGTCATTACTTTTGTATTTTAAGCTTAATAAAAATCCTGAAATACAGTAAAAACAAATGCAATGAAACTTGCTTCTGTAGTTTAAAATAAGTATAATTGTTTATCAGTAATTTTTTCATTTTACGTATATACTTTCTTATCAGATCGCAATGTGTCACATTAGTGTCATTATTTTTCACATCAAATTAAAAATTAGTATTTTCATATCAAATTAAAATAGTAAGTAAATAAATACATCCAAAAAAGTAGTACTTTTTATTAATTATTATCTTAAGATAAAAGATTTGTATCCTACCTTTAGACACGGAAGGTTTATTTTACAACAAATAAAAAATTAAAGAAAGTAGAGAAATATTTAAAATGAACAAACAATTCATAAAAATTTAAAATGAATATAACATTTCAAAAATGGATAGAGTAATTTGAATAATCAATGGCTGATTTAAAAAGAATTATAGTTGTAAAGATTTATGTGCGTCCCAACGATTGTTTTAAGAAAATAAGGCATTTAAATATGTATATTTTTATTTTTTATTTTCAGTAACTAAAGCATGTCGAAACAATGTTTATCCGTTTTTAATACTGATGGAGTTTTACTTTCCGGTTATTATAAGAAGTTAAAAACCATGAAAAAAATGTTCTTTGTTCTTTACAATGAAACTGCCACCGAAGCTGCCCGCATAGAGTACTACGATAATGAAAAAAAATTCAAGTCTGGATTTACCCCAAAAAGAATAATAAAATTAAAAAACTATTTTAGTATAAATCGGCGACTCTATACTAAACATGATTTTGTAATTGTACTTTCTTCTAAAGAGGGAGGATTTGGAATTGTAATGGATTCAAAAGATGAAATGAATACCTGGCTTAATTATTTATTGATTTTACAACGATCAATTTGATTTTCCTCAGTTTGGTAAGTAAATATTAACCATTATAAACTTGGCATTTTTTGAATGCTGCCATTAAGAAAAATGTGGAGTCTTTAAATGGCATAATGTCGTTTTAGAGCATATGTAAATTTGTAGAGTGTAACAAAATATATAGGGATGCTCTTATTAAATTATCGTTAATATACAAGTTTTAAAAGCATAGTTTATGATATCTATAGCCAATATCTACCCTTAATACATTCGTTTTGTAATTATTTTATTTTTAATTTATTTATTACAACAATATTCTAAGATTCTTTTAGTTCTTTAAGTTTAAGTTCTAAGATTCTTTTACTGGAAAACTATTCTCAGTTTTTTTTTAAGTAAAATACTAATTCATTTTCAATTCAGAAGCAAAATACATAAAACCAAAACAAAATTAAACATGAAAACGGGTGATCAATGACAACATTAGCAACACATATTCATAATATATAATCACGTATTTTCCAGAACAGGCTTTTGCAACAACACAACATTTGATTATGATTCTCTAGTTTTTAACATCAAAAGTGAATAATATGAAACATGCAAAATGCTGATGTAGAAAAGTAGTAACTTCTTAGGATCTAATACTTTGTATTTTATACTTATAGCCGTATAAAATTTTGAAGTAAAGAGTATATTTATGAATCTGATATTTTAGCTCTATTGGTATTGTTTTTACGATATGTAAACTAAATTTGCTATTTTTTTAAATGTTCACTCAAAGACCTACTGTGATACCACAAAAAAAAAAAAAAAAAAAATATGGAAATTATAAGTTGTACATTGAAAGGATTGAACTAATATAGAGTCATTGTAACTCATCTATCAAAGTTAATGAGTTTGTTGTTAATATTGCTACGTTTTAACCTTCTTTAAATACAATAAGCGATAATAATTCAAAATAATGTAATAAGCTAAAGGGTCCGCCATCTAACGTTTTTTTTCAACTAGTGCTTATTTCGTGAATGGTAACACTTAGCTCATGTCTGATTTGACAGATAATTAGTTTTATCCTTCCGCTGAACGAGTGTGGTTGTGTATACGCTTGAACAACGCTTCGCTAAGTGGGCCTGCGATCGACTTACAGAAGATGCCGATTTTGCCAAAAAAAAAAAAATCATCTTTTCAGATGAAGCTCATTTTGATCTTCGCGGGTAGGTAAACAAGTAAAGTTGCCGTGTTTGGGGCACAGAAAACTCGCACGCATACAATGAAAAGCCGATACACCCAAGACGAGTCACTGTTTGGTGCGGATTTTGGTCCAGAGGCATAATTGGGCCATTTTTCTTCGAAAATCAGCAAGGAGTGGCCGTTACAGTCAATGGCGATCGTTATCGGGCCATGTTGAACGAATTTTTGTTCACAAAAATTGAAAAGGAGGATATTAGCAACATTTGGTTTCAACAGGACGGCACTACGTGCCACACAGCCGAAGCTACACTTGATGTTTTGCGCCCTGTTTTTGAAGATCGCATCTGAGCTGCGATTTGACACCGTTGGAGTATTATTTGTGGGGTGTCGTCAAAGATAAGTGTTACGCCAACAAGCCAAATACAATTGACGCTTTAAAGGACAATATTTGTGAAGCCATTGGTGAAATACAGCTGCACACAGTCGATAATGTGCTTAAAAATTGGACCGATCGTGTAGGCTACTACATGGCCAGCCGAGGCAGCCATTTGAACGAAATTTTTTTCCATTATTAACCGGAAGGATTGTATTTTCAAATAAAAAAAGAAATTGAGAAAATATTCAGTAGTTTTTTTTTTATAGCATTTAAAAAAAAATTATTTGGCGGACCCTTTATAATAATTAGAAAAAAACAAAGAACAAAAAGAAATTATTTACAAACGCCAGTGTTGTTCTGCTCAAAAATACTGGTAAGTGCTACCATACTAAGGAAACGATGAGAACTCTATAATGACACACCAACAAATATTTTGCCCCTTTTAAGAGTTTCCAATGTTAAGGAGTTGGAAGAATCAAATGCTGAGCTTCTAATTCGGATTAAACTAATGAATGCAAAATATTTTGATATACAAAATTAAAATTTCTTGCTAAACGGATATATAAAAGTCTCAAAGGAAATAGAAATGAAAAATTGCACAAAATCTGCCAGAAGAAAGGAAATGAATGACAAAATTGCAAAAATCAAGCATTGGAAAATTAAGCCCTAATTTAGAAAAATTGTAGAAAAGCTTAAAATACTCCAGCAACAAAAAAAGATTGACTCACATCGAAAAGATCGCAAAAGTAATGGATATTCTTCGGAATAACACAAAAATATAAATGAAATACGTCCACCTCCAATAATGGTAAACAACGATACACAATTCAGCGAGCTTCATAAACTGATAAAACAATTTATCAAACAGAATTTAACGAAATAAAAATTTAGCAGACGGAAGAAAAATAATCTTAAAATAAATGTTTTTGTTAGTAGTTATCGTGAGATGAGCAGTAAACTGTTAAATACAAATGCCCAGAACTCATATGAAGATAAACAAAATAGACCGTTCAGAATAATAGCACAAAATTTCCATTATTCTGTTCCTGTTGATATCTATATATATAAAAGAGGACTATAAAATGCGTTGTAATTGATGTTCTCTGAAATGTTCCAACCGATCTTATTTTGTCAGCACTCAGGTAAATTCAATACCAAGGTTTTTATGTATATGCTGTTTTTGTAGGTTTATTGGTTCGCGACTTATTGACGTTGGAGTGAACCCATTGGTAATCATCTATATATATAAAAATAAGTTGTCCTTTGTCCGTCATTTTATAACTCGAGAACCACTAAACCGATTTACAAACCAAAAGGAAGGTGTACTCTTACTGATGGCTTTTGTTCAACTGCGCTTTGCCACTCCCACATAAAATTTTATTTATATCTTTAAAACAATAATAGTAAGAGTTCTTAAATTTGGCCAAAATAACTTTGTGGTCAATACAAACCATCAGTCAAAAAGTAGACGGAATTGGATAAGTGGGAGTGGCACCACCCATACAAAGCAAATACTGATTTTTATATATCTTGTAACGGTAATAGTGGAAGGATTTGATTTTGATCTAAATAACTTCGTAGTCAACCCACACATCGGTCGAAATATGTGGGAAATTAAATAAGTGGCTGTGGCACCTCCCATACAAAGTAAATATTGATTTTTGTAAAACTAGAGAACGGTAGTCGTGAAAGTTTCTAAATTTGGTCCAAATAACTTTGTGGTCAATATAAATTACCACTCAAAAAATGGACAGAATTGGATAAGTGGGAGTGGCACCTCCAATACAAAATAAATGTTGACTTTTGTTTATATTTGGAACGGTAATAGCGGAAGTTTAGAATTTGGTCTAATTAACTTCGTTGCCAATACACATCATCAATCGAAATATGAGCGAAATTGAATAAGTGGGTGTGGCACCTCTGATGCAAAGTTAATATTGATTTTTGTATATATAGAAAACGGTAATAGTGAAAGTTTCTAAATTTGGTCCAAATAAGTTTGTAGTTAATATAAATCGTTACTGAAAAAGTTAACAAAATTGGATAAGTTGGAGTGGCACCTCCAATACAAAATAAATGTTGACTTTTGTTTATATTTGGAATGGTAATAGTGGAAGTTTAGAATTTGGTCTAATTAACTTCGTTGCCAATACGCATCATCAATCGAAATATGGGCAAAATTGAATAAGTGGGTGTGGCACCTCTGATGCAAAGTTAATATTGATTTTTGTATATATAGAGAACGGTAATAGTGAAAGTTTCTAAATTTGGTCCAAATAAGTTTGTAGTTAATATAAATCGTTACTGAGTGGGAGTGGCACCTCCAATACAAAATAAATGTTGACTTTTGTTTATATTTGGAACGGTAATAGCGGAAGTTTAGAATTTGGTCTAATTAACTTCGTTGCCAATACACATCATCAATCGAAATATGGACGAAATTGAATAAGTGGGTGTGGCACCTCCAATACAAAGTTAATATAGACTTTTATATGCATACATATCTACAGAACGGTTAAAATGGCAGTTTCTGAGTTTGGTCTAAAAGACTTGGAAGTCAATTCAAATCATTAATTTGTTGCATTCCTTTAAATTTTTCTTATGAAGAATACATTTTATAGGAATACAACACAAAGGCTCCCAGCAACGCGTGAAGGGTTACTCTAGTAGTCTCTGACTTAAAAATTCAAGGATGTAATAAATTAAATGTTCAAAAAAAAATTAAAATTTAGAACAAAAGAACTCTTAAACTCTGTTTAATCACTCGAAACATCTGAAAGTCTGGAGAAAATAATAATATAATATTAAGAAATTTCTAAACTCAGTTGCAACAATAGACAAAAATTCTCAATCTTTTGGACATATAAAAAACTGCTGTTCATTACCGGATAGCAGATATCTTACTTTACCTGCTTTTGTCTGTCCGTCATCTTCTGTTCCACCTACCACATTACATGCAACAACTGCCGCTTCTGCTTAGGTTGTAGACCACCGGATAACACCTTTGTTTCAAGAGCAGTTAATTATTCACTTCCTAATGGTACTTCTTCTAGTAATAACATTAATAATCCAATCCAACTAAAGGTTATGTCACTTAAAAAGACGATTTTTGTTTTGCTTCTAAAACTAAAAATGCTGCTGTTGAAGCATATATAATTCAAAAGCTTAGTTCTGAAATTGAGATGTGTGTATTTAAATTGAACTATGCTAAAAAATAAGGCTTGTTTTAAAATTTTCATATATATATATATATATATATATATATATATATATATATATATATATATATATATATGTATATTATATATATTATATATATGTATATATATATACCGAAAACCGGTTTTTTTAATATCTCTACTTTTCGAATTACTCGAAAACCGGTTTTAAAAAAAAGTCGAATAATTTATTTCCCTAATATATATATAATAGAAATAGAGAATATATATATATATATATATATATATATATATATATATATACTTTTCGAATTATATATATATATATACTCTACTTTTCGAATTACTCGAAAACCGGTTTTTGAAAAAAGTCGAATAATCGATTTCCCTAATATATATATAATAGAAATAGAGAATATATATATATATAATATATATATATATATATATATATATATATATATAATATAATAAATATAAATAATATATATATATATATATATATATATATATATATATATATATATTATATTATATTAAAAAAACCGGTTTTCGGTTAATAATTACTTAAATAACGGTTAACCGGTTCTTTTGTTTAAATAAAATTGTTTTTGATTCCTGAAGCGCAGAGCTGGCCAAATTTTGTAATTGGAATTTGGATATAAAATAGAAGATATGAGACATCTCCGGAACCTTCCAAACTGTGGGCATTTAGGTATATAAAGAGGCTGCTTTACCTACACGTCAGTTAGTTATCGTTCGGCTGTCAATAAATTAAGTTGTGTTACAGCGGAAATAAAAGTATTGTATAAATGAGTATTAAGTGTTGTATCAAGACAAATATTATAAAAGTTATAGTGGAATAAATAACTGTAAAACAACAAAATAAAGCAGTGTTTACTTTATTTAAACGCAATTTAAACGAACCCAAACGTTTAAGAAAGGTTAAAACGTAACAATATTAAGTTTTTTTCAATAAAGGGAGCCATTGCGCAATTTAATCTTCTAACATTGAGAAAGTCGTGTACTTGCAACTGTACTATTTAAAAATAAGCAGAACCTGACGGAGAGCTTAATATTAAAGTGGCAACACTAACAATAATTCTAACAAACCTCACAAAAACTATGCCAAAACGGTGTGAGGATGCCATAAAAAACGAAGTATATTACACAAAGTACTGAAAGTTGCTTAAGTTTCGAACAGCTACTGAAGGAGCTAATTTCGTTTTTATTGTATTACATGGTAGAGAATATAATTAAAGGTTTGTTACTATAGTTATAATTTAGGTGCTTAGACAACAAAAATTATATGTTTTACTTTGAATAAAACTATTAGTAATATACGAGTCCTTAATTGCCTTGACAAGAAAAGTTGCTGGGATATCACTGTACATAAATTCATGCACCACGTATGTAATAGTGTGTGTGTCACTATGGTATGCTAAGTAAGAAACCCACCTTCAAGCCAAGAAGTCGTCGGTTCAATCCCAGGCCACACCATCTGACAATTTTCAACAGCGATATCACCTAACAAAATTACTAGCAACTGGTTATGTATATTTACGCTGTAAAAACTTTATTAACTAATATATCTGTCGTTCTAATATATCCGGCGTTTGTGGGTCGCTTTCAATTGATCATTCTCCATATATAAAAATCATTATTTATTTGAAGAAGATGGGAAAAAGTTAATGTTGCTCAAGTGCGCATATCTTTCTTGATCTACTTTGGTTTTCACGTTCTTTGTGATAGGTTATCATATATACAAAAGTAATTAAATTTATACATATAGTTAAACGATGAGCATATTTGCAATAAGAAATATACAAGCGTATAAAAATTATATTTATTTAAATTAACCGATCATGTGTTAAATAAACCGGTTTATTCGGTATTCGAAAAATTAATATTTTGAAAAAACCGTATTCGACAAAACTAAGAAAACCGATTAAAACCGGTCGAATATAAGTTAAATTGAATTAAAATCATTAAAATTAATCAAAATATTAAACTAAAAATTGTTAATTTACGTACATACAATAACAATTAACAATTTTTAGTTTAACATTTTGGTTAATTTTATTGATTTTAATTCAATTTATATATCTGAAAGTCGGTAACGGTTATGGACATGCGGTAAAGTGGATAGGAATCCTTGATGCCTTATTAATAAATCCTAATAGTCGCTATTGCCCCACCCTCGCACTCCTAGGACACTGTTTTCAAATTTAAAAAATGACCATATTCGAATATCCGAATATTGGCTAACTTTAAGACGCTATATCTAAAAATCGGTAATGGCTATGGACATGAGGTAAAGTGGACAGGAATCCTTGATGCCTTATTAATAAATCCTGATAGTCGCCATTACCCCACCCTCATACTCCTAGGACATTTTTTTCAAATTTAAAAAATACCCGAGTGCGTATTTTTTTAAATGTGCAATTTTGCTGTTTTACGCCTCTATCTGAGACCATTTATTTCGTTTTTTAAAATTTTTAAGAATTTTCATTAAAAATATCTTACTTTGAACAATAAATTTAATAATTTTTCCCTAAAAATATTGCAGTCTTTCAAAAAATTTTACTCTGTTAACTTAACAGTGCAATGTTAATTTACAGAGAAACCGCGGTAACGGAAAAATTGGAATATAACTTTGAGAGCTAACTACACACACTTGCAAAAAAATGCTAAAGAAAAATTTAAGAAGTCTGCCGAAATAATGAATTAGGATAGATTCTGTTTTAACAGGACAACAATTGTGAGGTAATTTTAAGCAAATAATTAAACCCAAATATGATAAAGTTTGTCGGGATTATCAAATTTGAACTCTTGATAAGATATCATAAGTTCGGAACATTAAAATATCTTTATATAGTAAAACTAAAACCATAAGCTTGTCAATAAGGATGAAGGTTTAATAAACAAAGATACCTTCAGAAACATTAGGCAAGCTGAAGAGGTATCATTAAAAATAAAAAGATATCGAAAAAGTAATAAGTAGTTTTAATAGTAGGAACATGTAGGAATTGTTTTAATATAGTTTGTTTGATATTTATACTTTAAATTGTCGCGTGCGAAATATTCTTTGAAGTATTTTTCAGATGCTTTACTTTACTTTATATATTTAAAATACTTTTGGAAATATCTTAAGTGGTTTTTAATTCTTAGCAAGATGATCATATCCATTAAAAATTTATATTTTATTTTGTCGCAGTGTATACCTATAAACGGAAATTGTGTTATTGGTACGTTTGCTGACGGCACAATGGACTAGAAAATGGCAGATTAAGCTGAATAGCTCTAAATCTACACATGTGATTTTCACAAATAAAAGATACAAACGCATTCCTCTTACTAATTCTACAAAGTACCTCGCAATGACTCTTGATGCCAAATTACAATGACATTAAATATAGAAAATATAAAAGACAAATCGGTAGAAAATCAACTCTTACAATTTATAACAAATCTATCAACAAATCATTAAACCAATGTGGACGTATGAAATACAAATCTGGGGTTTTGCGAAATTATGCAAAAACAACATGCTAAGAAACATTGTTAAAGCACCATGGTATGCCAATAATGCAGATATCTATAGAGACCTTAAAATTAACACAATTCATTTAAAGATAAGATCCAAATTCGAAGCACACGAAAGTAAAACAGTTTTCTGCAGAAAAACTTGTATTTGATTTGTACTTTAAATCTAAATTATTATTAAAACTGAACTTCTAGTCAGTCATTGTTGGCTAGTTGTGTTGTCTTTCAGTAAAAATAAAATAAATAAATTAATTTTAAGTGAAGAGAAAATGCTTTTTTCCAATGATTTATACAAGAGAATTGACAACCGTAAAAAAATATGCAACAACAACACCAGCAGAACTGAACACGTTTTCGTGCCCAGCTACGGAAGTCATCATTAGAGTTTTTTGTTTGTTATGCATATTCATTTTTTAGAACATCGACTATTTAACTCACATTTCCCAGAAATTACATATTGAAATTATCAATTTCAATATAACTAATGAGTGGAAGTTCTGTCATCAAGTTCTTTCAATGTCATTCTCTTTTTATCATTGTCTTGTTCTACGATCATACATCGTCTAATAGGTACAACAACATTATGTTAACTTCACACCATATAGTGCTATTACGTAGTCGACACCAAGTCGTGCGCATGCTCTTTAGCCGAGGTGGCTAAGAAGTTACAGCTCGCTGTAACTCGCGTAAAAAAATATATAATTTGTAGGAAAGAAATCTAAGTGCAAGTCTAAAAAATGAATTTTAATTTTTTAAGTTCTTGAACGATTTACCTGTTATTTTCAGCTGTTTTTATTTGCCAAAAAGTTGTGAACACATTTACAAAAGCCATTCATGCTCTTTTTTCTACTTCATTCAACTTCATATTAAAAGTTGCATCCTTCATAAGCTCTCTTATTTGAGGACCTACAAAGATTCCTTCTTTTAGTTTTTCGTCGTTGATTCGAGGGAATTTTGTTTTAATGTATTGAAAGCCTTCAGAAGCCTTGTTCATTGCCTTCACAAAGTTTTTCATTAGTAATATCTTTTCTTTTTAAGCTAAAGGTTCTTCAGACACGCTCTTTTTTCCAGGAATTAAGCTCGTTCTTCGTGCCCAAATTTTACTTCGCAGTGCTTATCTCTTGCACGACACATTCGCATAAGAAACAACGAAACTTGGTATGTCTTAGTTGTTGTGCGGTTAGCATTCTTGGCTACTTTCAAATCAGCACAAATATTCCATGTGTACTGTGAATATTGATTAATTCTATTGATTAATAACTTCATATTTGCATAGTTTTTTTTTCACTTATATTGCATATTCTACTGGAAACGATTGATATTTATTGCCATTGTAAAGTAAAAAATCTTTTAAGCTAGTCTTTGATGAATCAATAAGGAGTCTCCATTCCTCGGACTTTTCAGGAAAACCCAGTTTTCGTAATATCTCGCGGCATCATCACAAAATACTAAATCGCCATCTGTAAATAGGCCAGAAAATGTTATTGTCCATATTAAAAATATGAGGCTTTCGTGGTTTTATCTAACAAGTTCAATTGCTATAATATTGACTTTGATTTTGAGAGTCTCAACCAAGATCATTCACGTCAGACTGATTTACATATAAAATGAGGTTTTCCCGATGAACTTCTATATGCAGATGAAGAAGTACCTACAGACCCATAAATGGTTTCACTCCGAACAGAAAAAGCATCTTCCTCATTAAACATTTCGTGACGTTTAGGAGGCATTGGAGATAAAGACATTATTGTTTCGAAGAACTGTTCGTCGTGCAGACGAAATGTTCGGATGTATGATTTTATGGGTTATTTTATTTTCAACATACCTTGCTTTCATTTAAATGCTTAAAATGTAAAATTTATATTCTAAGAATCTTGAAATAAAAGAAAAAAAAGTCCACTAATTTTGCAAAAAAAAATGTTCCCACTAATTTTAGTCAAAGCTAGGTACCTGTATTTAATTTTCAATAAAATCGGCAATAGCCAACCGATTTTCATGATTTATAGCTTATTTTATTCTCAACATTTTAAGCTTTAATTTAACTACTTAAAAGTTTTCATTTTGAAAAATTTTTTATGACTTAAAAAAAAAATAATGCTCCAATTTTGCGTGAATTTTTATTTTTTTTCGTAACTAAGTTATTTATAACTTCGAAACTGTTTAAAATACAAAAGCTATTTTAAACACACAAAAAATATTATTCAGGTGATTTATGGGAAATTTTATTCCTAAACATTTGCTTGTACTTGCATTAAAATCGGTCAAGTTGTTTTCCAGTTATGATGATAGATATTGGCTAACTACCATATTTTGGGCGAAAAATTTGCCATGCCCATATACAAAATTTGAGCCCGATGAAAAAAAAAATGAAAACGGTTTTGAATTCAGCGCATCAAAATCGTCATATTTCATATAGTTTTATTTAAAGGCCCGAAAATGTTTTGTATTTTGTAGACCAGTGTTATTAGTTAAACCCTCGAATGCCATTGGTTAACAATTAGTTAGACGATAGATGATTATTTAAAAAAACTTAATTTTATATTTGTGTTTTATGAAAAAAATTTTAAATGACTAGTGAAATTTAAAGAAATAAGTTCGATATTGATGATAGAGATGTTGACAATATCTGGAACATTGTTGTTGATCGTCCTTAATAAAACTTAAGAAGTCGTCCAATTTTTTTTTTCAAATGTATGGCAGCAAAGTTAAATAGATTTCGTCTAAGCAAAGCGTCAGTTTGGCAAGTGCTTGAATGCATTCGACCAAGAGAATATGGTATAGAATTTTATTGCTTGCACATACTCTGATATGTATGTATATATATTAATTCCAATAACATTCCATTAAGAAGCATGGGGACTTCTCTCAGTCAATGAGTTGCACCTGATTCTATTTTTAGACTCATTGAAAGGGACCTACAATTTAACGCCGGCTCCAAACGGCAAATCCATTAGAGAAGTTTCCAATAGTAGTAATACTCATAACCAGTTAATAGCTAATGTTATGAGGTGATACCGCTGTTGAAAAGCTTTTTCTTTTTTCCAGATGGTCTGGCCTGGTATTATACCGAGGCCCTTCCGGTTGGTAGGCGGATGTCTTACCTACCATACAACAGTGGCACCTGATACGTACGTAATTGAATGTATTTTTATATTAACAGGAATAACGCCGTGTTACCTGAGCAAATAATTTTTCTGACTACGATACTATGCCACTGGCTGTAGGCAGCGAATGAATGGAGACCAACGGTATCAATAGCTGTTGCACTTGTTTTATATCATATAGCAAAGTTGAGAGAAGAATTTATTAATTTTCCAAAAAACAGATTTAAATTAAATGAAATAAAATCAAAATTTATGTTATTGCCAAAATTTACAGCTATAATTGCAGCTATGGACTGCACACATATAAAGATATGTTCCCCTGGTAATAATTTTAGAACTAATTTAATTTGCTTACATAATATTCAATGCTTTATAAGTGTGAATGGTGCGGAGTTGTTTCGTAACAGAAATGAATTTTTCTTAATGAATGTACAAACAATGTTTGACACCGATCTTAAAATTCTAGACATTGGGGCACGCTGGCCATGGTTTACTTACAATGCCACAATTTTTCGTAATTCACATATTCGTTATGGTTTAGAATCTAAAGAATTTGGAAGGAGTCGTGATTGTAGACTGGCCCAACACAATAGAAGAAAATCTCCCTAATAAATCAATTATAAGAACCAGAAATTGCATTAAACGTTATTATGGAGCATGGAAATGATGATTTCCTGTGCTATTATTAGAAATTCGGATGAAATTAAAAAATTCAAAGTATAATAGTTGCTACAGCAGTATTATAGAATATTTGCCACCTGACCTTCCAGAATACTTGCAAAATGCTGTATCTGATGTTTTAAATGGAATTGTGTTCTCTTAGAACACAATGAGAAAAAATTTTATTAACAAATAATTTTAATGTAATCAAAATTATTGTATTATCTTATTGAAATTAAAACTATCTCTGAAAAAATTAAACCATTTAATCCGTAGTAAAAAATAAAATTAAAGCATGTAAACAAAATAAATGAGATAAATTCAGTCAATAACAAAAAAATCAGTTAAATTCATTGAAATATTATTTACATGCATAATGTATGTATGTATAAATGATTTAGGAACTATTCATTTTTTTGCTTCGTTCTCATATTTTAGCTGTATTAACTCAATTCTTAACTTGGATTTCTTTCTTTCTAAAAGTTTTCTCTTCTTCAATGATTTGCGATGAACTATGTTTATTACAAATTTCACATATATGATGCTGAAGTGAGTGCGTATTGATGAGTGGTTAAATGTTTCTGTTATAAGTTGGTATTGTTATAATTTGTAACAGTTTGGGTGTGAGTGGATAAAGAGAGAATGAGAGTAATATATTTGTTTTCCTATATATCGTACAAGCAAATACCAGTAGATAACGATGGAATACAATAAATAACTTGTACGATGCAGAAAAAAATTCGGATGTATAGCTTATAAAAATTGTACCAACAAATCTTTTTTATTAATTCAGGTAAACTTAACAATTTTTCAGGTAGCAAAAACAATTCAGTCTTTTAAACTTAAGTATAGTAGGTATTATATAACCAAAATTATAAATAAAAATAAGAATTAAATTAAAATAAACAAATACAGTATGCAAAACCCATATTCGTACACCCGATAAAAATAAGAAAATTTACAAAATATTCAACGCAAAAGCAAATTTTTGAAAATTTCGTGTCTATTTATTGTTTTTATGACAAAGTACAAGTAACATGTAGGTATCATATAAATCGACTGCTAGATAGCGGAGTATTCACATAATCGATAACAAAAACCGTATTCGTACAGAGTAACAATTTCAATAAAATTAAGAATATTATGCATAAGGCTTAAAATTAATATTTTGTTGGATATTCTTTTTGCTTTATGACAACATTAAGACGTGGTGATATTTTAATCCATTCCGTCCTCAATGCTATTTTCAGGTCGTTTACGTTTCTAATGTAGTAATGTTTAAAATTTTACTTGAAAATTGACCCACAAATTATCTATATATGTGCGTAAAAAATATCATTTTTTTGTAAGTTATGTATGTACGGTGTTTTGTTTTTATCTAACGTTCACGAAAAAAATTTCATTGGATGATTTTCCATTAGATCCGAGTTTTGATCGTTTGTCTGTTATTAGTGCCCAGGCAGTTGAAAATACCCTTTCTGAAGGGGCGCTAGATACTGGTATAGTAAATATTCTGCAGCTCAGCTTGTATAACATTTGAAAACATATTTCCTATCCCGCCATCATTTCAAAACATTAAAATCATTTGTCAGGGGTGCATTAATATTTTTATATTTACTTACTTCATTTTCAATTATTGATTGGTTATAATTAGCTCCTTCTATCTATATTTTTGATGAGGTTGTTTTAATGTTCGAATTAGAAATAGTAATGTAGTTAAATAAGGTAGCAACAAAGTTTTGCACTTGGTTATTACATCTGTTTGTTTTCTAAACTAAACTGAGTAAGCTGATTAGCAGGCGGAAATAAAAATATTACTAATTTATGATAAATTGTGATATTGCTGTCTACTAACGAAATAAAAGTGTCGTGTAATTTTTCTAAATTCTGATATAAAACTAAATTCATCCTTATTGGTAGTATTGCATACGGCTTTTAAGCTACGTACATGTGGATGAACTAAATAAATTGTTGGATAGGAACTGCCTTCAAGTTCTTTTGAGGCATCCATGAAAGGTTTAAGAACTGCTATTTATTGATCTAAATGACACTCTTATAACGTTATATTTCTCAGTTAGACTTTTATCACTTAAAATTTTTTGAATATCAGCAAAGTTGGATTTTATAGACATCTTGTGGGTGTGAAACATTTTAACGATATTGTTAAGTCGCAATTAAAGCCAGATTATTGAACACATTTAACCAGACTAACAAATACACAATAAATATTTTTTGAAAAATTTAAAAAAAAATATTTTTCAATATTTTATTTAGTTTACACCTTAGCCTGCCTCTACATGATTTTTACACAGAATATGTCCACCGTGTAAAAACAGGCTTAAGTGTTTTGGGTATATAAACAAAATAAAAAACGTGGCTGTTTAAGTATAGCAAACATGCAATGATTTTTTTGTGTAGCAAGTATGCATAAGTGTAGCAAATGCCACTTTCATGTAGTTTATTGTGACGTATCAAAATGTAGCAGATATCCAAGGTTTGATATATCTGCAAGACTTGCAATACTGTTTGAAATAATGAGTGATATACCTACTATTTAATTACTTTTAATCAAATTTTTTTTAGGTGACAATACTGTGAAAAACAATAAATCCCTGAATTTGAAAATGAATAAACTTTGATTTTATTTTAACGATGTTGTTTTTTGTCTTGAGGTTTTAAGTCTTGACCCTTTAAAAATTATACATAGAAATGTACCTTTTTAGATAGAATTAATATAAAACTTCCTCAACTTAGTGGATCAGAAAGATATTCAAGATTATATTTCCAGCTTATAGACCTTCGTTTTGTCAACTCTAGATAATGGTAGTTGTAAAGAACTTTGGACGAAAGACTAAAAAATGACGGATGCTAGTGTAGAAAAAAGACACGTGGCATTGGGAAATGACAAAAATTTTCTGAGTTGCTTTGGCATTTCACTATCAATGGACTAACAAACGAACAATGCCTGCAAATCCTTTAATTTTATTATTATTATTCATGGTATGTGGGAAATGTATTTCGTATCGAAAACTATCTTCAGCTACTAAGTAGCAGGCATTACAATATGCAATTTTTTTTTTAATTAATTATTATTACGTTTAAATTTTTTTAATAAAGTATTTGCATTGTAAAAATGATGATTTCTTTTTTAAAAATAGATCTTTTCGTCAAATGATGAACTTCTTACTAAAGTTTCTGGCGACGCTGCTTGCATACATTTTGTACGAACCATGGTGAAATTACTTATAAAGTGATGTTTAACAACCAGCCGGTTTTTTTATTATTCCATAATTGTCAACAGTTTTGTTTTTATTCATACTTTTATTTATATTTATGTTTTCTTATGAAAAGTAGATACATAGATTTAGTGAAAATTGTGCAAATATTGTGAAAATTTTTAAATTAATTTTTTTTACATAATTTTTGTGTTTTCATTGTGAATTTGTGTGGCTAATTATTTGTTTTTATAGTAAATTTGTGTTTTAATTAATTGGTAAAATAAAATACTGCAAAATATCCAAGAAAGAGCGAAACTCTTTGAACGGCACGATTTTTAAAGTTTCCAGTGAAGACCGCAGGCGTAGATGGAGCATTACATTTATACATATTATTATTATTTTAAACACTTTTTTAATCTTATTTGTCTTTTTTTAGAATAGCTAAAACGTAATTTTTTATTTCTGTTTTTTCTTCTCGTTTGGAAGGAGGTTAATAAATTCCAAAACAGTACATTCAAATTAGGTTTTAATATTTCATTTAATATGTATGTTTAGCATATATATATATATATATATATATATATATATATATATATATATATATATATATGCTAAACATACATATTAAATGAAATATTAAAACCTAATTTGATATATATATATATATATATATATATATATATATATATATATATATATATATATATATATATATATATATACTCTCCAATAAGAATATTCATATAAATATTTTTATATATATTATATTATATATATATATATATATATATATATATATATATATATATATGCTAAACATACATATTAAATGAAATATTAAAACCTAATTTGATATATATATATATATATATATATATATATATATATATATATATAAACGTTATATATATATATATAAACGTTATATATATAGAACGTTATATATATAAAAAAAACGTTTTCTTTTTTCAGATGGTCAGACCTGGTATTGAACCGAGGTCCTTCTGATTGGTGGGCTGGTTTCTTATTATCATAGCACAGTGGCAGTATTTATCAGAAATTTTATCGAACTGTTCGAAAAAACTGGAAGTTTAAAAAATTTAAAAAGTTTTGAAGTAGAAGTTCATTTAAAAATTTTGAGAAAATACTATATTCAATTTTCATAACACATTCAGACGTTTTAACTAATTTATTATTAAATATTTTTGAATTAAAGAAAAAGAGAAAAATAAATAAAAAATTATACACAAAGGACAAAAATCTAGAAACATATTTAACTTGTTTATAGAAGTATGTACATATGTATGCATGTATATTGCTTATAATATATTTTTTTTTAATAAAATCGCTACAAAAGTAAGGGTGGGTATCATTTGCAATTATTAAATTAAAAAAATTGTTTAAACTCTTCTAAATAGAGTTTTGTTTGTCGTTACATATTTAATATAGTTTTTAATTAAATACATACTATTGTCTAATAAATGTACTGATTCTGGTTTTTTAATTTTAATTTTGGCAACTCATATATGAATTTTAAAGTGGCAGATGTAAAAATGTCAACAAAAGAAGAAAAGGTAAACAAATTTTGACGGCTGGAAACAAAACAAAAGAACAAATGCATAGAATATAATTATAATAATAATAAACATAATTATTTTTAATACATTTTAAAAAGTTTGTTAGTCGATATTTTCTAAACTATAGTTTTTTCTGAAATGACATAGAGCATTTCTGATTCGTATTTTGGTACTCTATCAGTCTATATTAACAACGATCCGGCATAGAAAATTTTTCATTCAAACAACCAAAAACTGTAATAATTCACGAAAATTTTCCTATATTCGAAATGTTTGTTAGGCTATATCTTCTAAACTATAGTTTCTTCGAAAATGATTTATGGCATTTCTGATTCGTTCTTTGATACTATATCGGTCTATATTAATAAAGTCCCGGCACAACAAATATTTCATACAAAAAAGCCCAAAAATAGTTGAAAAATATGAATATTCCTACTTAAGTAAAATTTGTTGACCAGTATGTCCTAAGCTATTGTTTTTTCGAAAATGACTTATGTTATTTTTAAATCGTTTTCAAGTACTCTATTGATCCCCATATCAAAAGTTTCGGCACAAATCTTACTTTTATTATTAGAGTCTGACAGTCTGTCCATTTTTAATCAAAATTTAAAGGGCTGTAACTTTTTATTTGAAAGATTTTAATGACATTCGAAAAATTCGATTTAGGAGGTGTTTTTTTTTTATAGGGTCCGCCAAATAATTTTTTTTTAAATGCTATAAAAAAAACTACTGAATATTTTCTCAAATTTCTTTTTTATTTGAAAGTACAATCCTTCCGGTTAATAATGGAAAATAATTTCATTCAAGTGGATGCCTCGGCTGGCCATGCAGTAGCCTACACGATCGGTCCAATTTTTAAGCACATTATCGATTGTGTGCAGCTGTATTTCATCAATGGCTTCACGAATATTGTCCTTTAAAGCGTCAATTGCCTATGGGCTTGTTGGCGTAACACTTATTTTTGACGGCACCCCACAAATAATAATCCACCGGTGTCAAATCTCCGAGGTGGCCAAGCGACATCAGCTCTGCGGCTGATAATGCGATTTTCAAAAACAGGGCGCAAAACATCGAGTGTAGCTTCGGCTGTGTGGCACGTAGCGCCGTCGTGTTGAAACCAAATGTTGGTAATATCCTCCTCTTTAATTTTTGTGAACAAAAATTCGTTCAACATGGCTCGATAACGATCGCCATTGACTGTAACGCCACTCCTTGCTCATTTTCGAAGAAAAATGGCCCAATTATGCCTTTGGATCAAAATCCGCACCAAACAGTGACTCGTCTTGGGTGTATCGGCTATTCAATGTATGCATGCGGGTTTTCTGTGCCCCAAATGCGACAATTTTGCTTGTTTACATACCTGACAAGATCAAAATAAGCTTCATCTGAAAAGATGATTTTTTTCTTTTTTTCATTCTGCAACATTACCATGATTTTCAAAATAATGTCGCAATATTTCAAGTTCAAGCGTATACACAACCATATTCGTTCAGCGGAAGGATAAAACTAATTATCTGTCAAATCAGACATGAGCTAAGTGTTACCATTCACGAAATAAGCACTAGTTGTTAGATGGCGGACTCTTTATATTGGCTTATTACATCTACAACTTTTGCTTTTTCTAACATTATTAATTAATTGTTTAAAAAGGTCACGTTTTTTGTGATTTTATTGTTTACATTTTGTTTTTCTTGGAATAACTGTACATTAAAAAGTTTGCTAAAAGTTTGTTTTCTTTTCATGCGTCTCGCAATTACCCTCTTTAGTGTGCCCTGGTAGGAACGCATGGAAGAAGTTGAAAACGTCAAACATGCATTCATATTTGTAAAAACTAATATTATAAGTTGTCAAAATAAATAAAAAGCACTAAGCAATTAATATTTATTTTTCCATCCAAATAATACTTTGACTAGTCATTTTGTATGTGCACATATTAAAAAAATATAACAAACATATTTTTAAATAGAAAATACTACCTGAAAGTAGTTTTAAAAAAATATTATTTTTTTTTTTTTAAATATACAGTGGCTAAAAGCCAAACTCGGACACTATAATAAACTGATTTTGTTGATAAAAATCAAACTAATAAGAAATAGTTAAGGAAAGCTTTTGTTAGATTTTTTATTATTATTAGATTAGGAATTTGGCAGTAACCAGGTGGTATTTTGTCCCATTCTTCTGATAAAACCCTTCTTAGCTTAAATTTGCTGGAAAACGTCCGATGCTGATCTTTTTTTGTTTCCATGACGTGTGGTACATTATATAGCAGCCAAGAACTAACTTTGTGGGCCTTGTATTTGCGGTCGTTATCTTGGTAAAAGTACCAACCGTTATCCAGAGGAAGCTTATCCTCATTTTTTGGCAACTTTTGTTTTAAAATGTTTAAATAAACATTTTGATCCATGATAGTATCAACAAAGATGCAAGATCCAGGACCTGATGCAGAAAATGAGCCCCAAACAAGCACTAAACCACCCCCACGCTTTACAGTCGGCTCCAAGTTATTCAAACGTAGTTCCTGATTTTGTCCCTTCCATACTATTGGTTTACCATCCGACACAAATACGTCAAATTTGCTGTTGTCAGTGAACGTAACGTTTCTCCAAAAAGAAAAACCCTTTCTTTTAAAAATTTAAGTCTTTTGGTGGTTATTCCGCTTACTAGCTGCTCTAGCTCTTCTACCATTAATGGGCTTGCTTTCTAACCAAGGTAACTTTCAGCAATAGCAGCAAATTTTAGAGCACTTAAGAAGGGATTTGCTTTTATTTTTCTGACAAAAAAATGTTTATCTACCTCAGAAAATGTTTTGTGGGCATGTTTTGGTCTATTTTGCACCGTTTTATTGACTTTAAAACGTTTGATTATGTCGTGTACAGTTGAATGACTTCTGCCAACAATTTTTTGAAATTCCGCGATTACTTTTTCCTTTTCTTACATGCTTAACAATAAGCTTTCTTAATTTGATACTAGTTTGTCCCCGTTGTCTAGCCATCTTCTTGATTTTAGCTTTATTTATTCTGTATAATTTTCGAAAACTGAACCAAAGGGTTTTCCCTTAAGTATGTAAATTATATCAGTTGGCCGCATTGAAATTACAGAGTTGCAGTTATTAACCCATAAAAGTTACTCTCCGAGTTTGACTTGTGCAAGTCATTTTGACTTTCAAAGCGTTTTCAGCATCAATTTTACATACAATTATTAAATTCTTGAGTTGGTTTTTCCTGTACGTGGAATAAGAAAATAACTACATTTTTTCAAAAATAATTAAAATATGTGATTTTTAAGCGATCGATATATGGTATAGTGTCCAAGTTTGGATTGGAGCCACTGTATTTAAAAAATTAATAATTTTTTGTTTAAATTAATTTATTTTTTATGTCATAAATGTTATTAATAAACTTCAATTTTCAGTAATGGCAATACTAGCCATTTTCTAGTGATTTAAAATTATATTATTATAATTGCCCACAGTTTGGAAAGTTCCGAAAATGTCTCAAATGATCTCATATCCTCTATGCGTCGATTTTAAACATGTAAAATTGTGTTACCTAGAGATGATTAATTTGGCAGTGCTGCCAAATACACAAATAAGTATGGCATTGACAGTGAAACAAAATAGAGCAAAATCCTACAATTCAGACGTTTTTATTCTCGTAACACTGCCTCCCACTTAAGCCCTTTTGTCCTGAATAGGCTCATTATCTTTTTTCCCACAGCTCGCCCGTCGATCTAGATGTACCGTTTTCATTTTTGATCGCGGGCTATTGTTTTTCTGCATTCTATATACTACATCGTTAAGCCTCTTGACTACCTTATAAGGTCCATCCTAGTTAGTTTGAATCTTGGTAGATAATCCTTTCTTCCTCTGTGGGTTGTAGAGTAGAACCAGTTGTCCCTCATGGAAACCCTCCGTATTTGCTGAACGATCATATCTGGCTTACATTCTATCACTGACCATTTTAATTCGTGAGCGCACAAATTCGTGAAGTTCATTAAGGCTTTCCTGTTTTTCAGCATATGTGGCAATGCTGGTGTGGTAGGCTTAACAACAAGCTCTAAGTCAGCAGGTAGTTTTAGCTCAGTCCCAAAAATAATCTTGGCAGGTGATCTAGATGTTGAGTCATTAACAGCTGATCGGTGCGTCAGTAGAAATCTCGGTAGGTGTTCGTCCCAATCCTTCTGATGCTCCCTTACTACTTTTCGCAAGTATTCCTCAAGGGTTCGATTAAACCGTTCTACCATTCCATCGGACTGTTGGTGAAGCGGTGTAGTTCGAGTCTTCTTAATGCCTGGTCGGAATGTAGTTCTATTGGAACCCCATAGCGGCACACATATTTGTTTACAAAAACATATACAATTGTATTGACCTCTTTTTGAGGTGTTCGTCGAAAGTTCTACCCAACACTATTATGTCATCGAGGTAAAACAGACAAGTCTGCCAATGGAATCCTTTTAGTACGTGCTCCATAAGCCATTCGAATATGGCCGGCGCATTACAGAGCCCAAATGGCATAATTTTAAACTGCCACAAGCCAGCGTTCGCACTGATAGCAGTTTTTTCCTTATCTTTGTCTGTGATTTCTACCTGCCAATACCCGATGATGGTTCAATCACACCGTTCTTTTCCATTTCATTGATAAGCTCCTTAACCTCATTACGCTTCGCCAGAGGTATACTTCTGGGTGCATGTTTTATCGGTCTCGCTTCGCCAGTATTGATTTCATATTTGACTATAGATCTTCTACCTTGCTTTTAATTTTTCGTGGCAAATACGCAGGCTTACTTCTTTAGCAGGTTTTTGGCTTTATTTTTTTCTTAATCTGCTAGACCCGCTATCCATTTTTGTACGTTTTCACCAAACACCTGTTGATCCTTGGCTGATATAGTGGCAGGTTCCGGAAATTGGTCGCTGCTTATTATCGCCTATACTGGAGCACATTGGCCTACCTCGGAGTTATCACAGATGAATTGTTTGTGGCCTGATAGATTGGGTGCTCTCACCGGGATAATTCCTTCTTTGTTGGATTTAACGAGGGTTTTTGCTGATAACAGTTCCGTCTTAATATTGGCTGACTCTACTTCCCACAAGCGGTTGTACTCACAATCTTCCTCTATACGCGCCCATATCAATGACTCAGCCTGAGGTGGTAGTTTTTGTTGTTTGATAGCAACTAATCTTCTGCCGTGCACCTTATTCTCGTATCCTACGTCAAGAGGCATATCTACATTACGCCAACTCGTTATTTGTTGCCACTTATTCAAATTAATGCCATGAACTATTACAAAATCGGCACCAATGATAACCTCGTCCACAATATCGGCGACAGTAAAAATATGGCTTATAGTAATGGTCGCTATAGCAACCTTCACCTTAATTTTTCCGTAGACGGTGGCAGACTCCTCAGTAGCTGTTCGTACTCTGATATTATTGAGTGCCTCAAACTTTCCCTTCACTACATCGGGTCTGATTATAGACTGTGTCGCACCGGCGTCTATAGTGAAGGTGTGTTGTCTGCCATTGATGTACCCGCAGGCTGTAAGGTTGCTGTTATTTTTTTGTATTGCTGATATGAAGATTGTTAGAGCCCTCGTTTGTGGGAGCTAGCTCTTGCCAGTGCTAGCTCGTTTTAGTTTAACGGGTCTATTGTTGTTCGATGGTAGTTGGCCCGTTTATTATTCCGCGGTGTGGGCTTAACCACCGTGTCAAAAATCCAATGGGAATTCCTGGGATTCAGAGCCCAGGACTTTCTACGACAAGTGTACAGCTTAAATTTCGTCATCACCGGTCTCGCATATTCTGGAGCCAGGATAGCTTGGAGTCCGGGATTACTCCCAGATACTTCGAACTATCCTGTGCAGACGAGGTAGGGAAAACGACGGAACTTTGTATCTAAAGATCAGAATTCCATAGGAGAGGGGAAATAGCTCGCTGTGGGGTGCTCTTTCAGCCACCCTGTAGACGGTGGCTGACCCCATAGAGGAGACAATGACCATGTTGCTCAAGTGTCTCCCTATGAAACTGTTCAGAGACCCATGAACATTCAGCGCCACCAGAGGCGACCTAATCGCATCTGGTAGTTAGTTAGTTATTTACGACCGGTAGCCAGACACGTCTAGCCCACCTGGGTCCAATATTAATCTCACAATCCCTACAATAGTCATTGAACGGCAGACTCAATCCACTAGAGTGCGCACCAGACACCCTGCGCCCAGTACTTAAGAGTTCCCAGCCGAAGTCCCGGCACGCCTATAATAGACTCCGAGAGAGCCCGATCATATAGGAACCAGATTTGCCTCGATATGGAGCACGTGGGTTCATCATCCCACCGTAGCTTTGCCCTACCCAACATGTACCGCATGACCGTAAGTCTGCAAGAGGAGAATGGCATCCCAACTGAGTGGTGAATCTCCTCATTTCTGAGGAGAGAGCCAATCCACGCAAGTCCGTCCACCATACAGATCCCCCGGGTGTCCGAGTGACCCTTCCCAGATAATCTCCAGGTCTGAATGTCCCGCCATCTCGTTGAGAGATGCCCGGCATTCAAACACCAGTCGCGATGTCGAGTAGACACCGGAGAGCCCTAATCGCAGCCTGACTGTCCGTACAGATCCGGATATCACTGTCGTATACCCGGTAGTGCATCAACCAGTCCGCTGCCCTCTTTATCAACGAACCGCCGCCTGTAAGGTATTGCAGCGGTCCGGCAATTTAAAGGATTCCCTCACCCCTTATACAGGAATAAAGATGCCGCCCCCATCCGAGGATTTTGATCCATCCGTGTAAATCGCAACAGTACCGTGTCTAATTACCGGTTCTGGTGAGATGCACACGGAGAACATCGTAATCATCAGTGCTACACTCCGCAGAACCCTATCAAAGATCCTACAGTATGTGGATTTCTCCAGAGACCTCCACCATACAACCTCACCATACAGAAGTATAGGATTAACCACCGTGTTGAATATCCATTTGGAACTCCTAGGATTTAGACCCCAGGACTTTCCAACGGCCCTACGACAGGAGTACAGCGCAACAACATCTGGTAACATGTTGTTAAAGGCCCCCTCTATATCCAGAAACAGCATACTCCCTGTGCTCGAGGGCATTTTAAATATACCCCACAAGCAAGTGAAGCGCAGTTTCAGCTAATTTGCCACTAGTGTAGGCATGTTGGGACGCAGATAATAGGTTAGGTTCTATCGTACTGCGAAGATGCAAGTCGACAAAACTTTCCAAAGTCTTCAGAAGAAACGAAGACAGGCTGATGATTTTACTCCCTTTGGGAATGAATTTCACCCTGCATACGGTCCACGACTCAGGAATATAAGACCATGTAAAGCATGTCTTATAAATAACCATCAGCCAAGTAATCACTAAATCAGCATTATTCTGAAAACCAGCAGGAATGATAGCTTCCGCGCCAGGGCTTGTACGTGGAAAAGCTACTCAATGCCCATCTCAGCCCCCTTTCCGTGATTGGAACGTGGGATTCAGTATGAGAGTACGAGTTGCACTCGTAACACTCCCACATAAGAAGACTGCCCGAGAAGTGCATGTCCAGCAAGATATTCAAAGTCTTGTGTCCGCTTTTGGTACAGTTTCCGCATGGCTTCTGAATGAAACCAGAGACCGTCCTTGATGATGCAGCCGGCTCGTCTCGGAATGTCCCTCCACACCACTGCTGAAGGATCTTCAAGATTTGAGTTTTGCGTTCATAATCTGGTTCTTAAATCCATTCCATGAGGATCTATAAGTGGACGCATCGGCCGCTCTTAGAGCCTAATTAAATAGCCAGCAACACTCTTTTCGGATGCCGGCCAGATTGGAATTCCATGATGGTGGTTGCTTCCTACCTTAACAGACACTTGATCGGCATGGCCCGCCCGTCGCCTTATCGAAGGCTTTTGTCAAAGTCTCAATAGAAGCTTTGTTGTCGTGGCAACCATTTATGATCGAAGGATCCGGAAGAGTTCGGGACAGGATGTTGCGATGCTCCTGCTATTTTGATAAGTCCTAGTTCAAGGTTAGGAAAGAGTGTCAGACTCGCTGAGACAAGGCACACTTGAGCACACATATCAGTCCGTTGCGATACCACAACTGAAGCGAGATCTCTGTACCGGCTCCCAAGATCTAATTAACCGGTCTTGACGGTCAGCACATTCCCGGAATTCAAGTCGGAAACCAGCCCGACAATTTTATGAATCTGGCTATTAACCCGACATCAATGATCGATAGCTCTGATAGACTATCAAGAAAGGGCAAGCCAAGTGTGATCAGTCTACGTCTTGCTAAAGACGTAAATGAAATGGGTCACACTCTCCTCTTTCTCAATCTATTTATAAGCTTGACAGAAATCACTCGGCGATAGAAGCGGCCTTTGTCGATCTATAATGAAATGCTCCGTGAAGACATTACAGAGGGGATGCTTCCACAATCTAATTTAAAAAGTTGGTTGATACGCCTACCATCCAATTTGGGCCAGGTGAGTCTATCAGTGAAGCAAGAATCACCCTCTGCCCAGGATCTATCAGCGTCCAGTGAATATTTCTGCCTGATAGACAGCCTAACCGAGGACAGCGGTACATCAACCCTTGCAAGTAGGTGACTGTCCGGAAGGAATGCCCACACAATTACCCGGAATGTCCCTGCGGGGACCTAAATGAGATGGTTCGGACGGGGCATAATCAATACCATCCAAAACTCGGGGTTCTGATAGAGTTCGTAAAATGTAGATCAAGAACTTTCTCCAGTGTCTTCTTGTGAAGTCGAATAACCTCGGAAAAAGATTCAACGCTTCCGCATGAGTTTCTCCATGAAGCCCTTTTCGCATGTCTAGTCGCCTACTCCAGCTCCCTTTTCCTGGACTTGTACGACTCCCATTCGCCGGTTGTCTTGGCCACATTGAAAATCCAACCACACAGTCGGCGAAGATCCCCGACTTTACGGTTCCACCAAGAGAGGCCTAGGCCTGCCGCTATACACAGGAAGTCTTGTCCACTGCTCTATCAACATCCGCACAGTTTCAGATAGGAGGAGGAGACCGTGAAAGACCAGTTCCAAGTCTCTCGCTGAAAAGCGACCAGTTAGTACCCTTCCTGTTATCAGTAAGTTCTTTCGACGAGGGGAAATTGCCAAAACGACAGACAAATTTGTGCACCTGGGATCCGAAAAGGAGCAGATGCGTATTGATTAATGAAGGTGATGTCTAATACCTCTCCTATTAAAAGTCAGAAAGGTTGGTTCATCACCACGGTAAGCAAAACACTCTCACCTCGTTCATTCGAGTCCGAACTGCACCACATTTCGTGATGGGCGTTGGCGTCGCAACTAATCAGAATTGAAGTGCCTTGTCCGTGCGCTTTTGCAACGGGTTGACATACGGGCTTCTGCGGAGGATTGCGACCGTAGTCGTGCGCAAAATAGGAGAATACTATACAGAGTGGTTTCCCATCCACATCAATCACCATAGTCACGGTGTCGTTGTCACTGAATCTGTGGAAGAGCATTAATGGAGGTTTTTATCAAAATACAAGCCGTAGTTTTACCTTTATCACTAATATAAACCGTTCGATAACCGACGGTATTGAGAGTCCACACACTCTTCCACCAACGACCCTGGGTTCTTGAACAAGAATGCTTTGGGAAGACGTACGAGCAGAGCCACTGACGTAGTCTTAGAGTGGTGGAGATTTATATGGGTAACACTTAACATTGAAGGCAACCACAGTCACATTCGGGTCCTCTTCCTCCGATAACCGAGAGGGAACGCCAGGATTAATGTTCATAGCATCAGAAAGATATTCCACCATTCCAAAATTTTTCATTTGCCATTGTAAGAGGAAGAGCTTTGTGAGGCTTGGATTTCCGAATCCTCGTTTGACACCTCCGTAGTGACCAGAACGGAGCTACCAGCCTGTGCCCGCGTATTAAAATGCCGGCTTGAGGATGTTGGGCCCTGCGAGGCAGCCTTATAGATGTTCAGAGTGATAGATCAGAAGCCGTAATTGATCACGCCATCGCGGACGTTGATCGGGAGAACAGATTGTTCATTGAGGATAATCGCAACGCGACCTCACCTCACTAAACTTTGCTACCCTCCAATTTTCGGTGGGTAGGTCGGTGTTGCTAAACTTCAGTATCTGAAGTATTCTTCGGGAGAGGAGGGCTTGGCAGGAATGTGAGCTCTCGTTCGGATCCAACTAGGACTGCAAGGATGGTTGAGCAGTTTGCTCATTCGACCTTTGCGTCTTCTGCGGAGCGTCCGGTATGAAGGGGGTAGGAGAACGAGCATTCCTTAGAAACCCTCTAACCAAATCTGAGTGCCTGGAACTGGCCAGCGTCACATAAAGAACCTCCCACAAAGATAGGTTCCATGCCAGTATTCATATCTAAAATACTACAAAGGATAAGATCAAAAAAGGGATTCACCCGTTGCTTTTGTGTCCGAGTTTCCTCAAGCAGTATAGTGTGCATTGGCGTCGGCTAGAATTATAATCGGCGTATTACTCATTCACGCCACATTTTTTAAGCCACGAACCTTGCCATTTGGGGGGGGGGGGGAGGTTCGCAATGGATGTTGGTCATATAGCTGGAGACCACACAAATGGTGCCAGATCCAGTCTCCCAGGCCGCCACTACACCATATCCTCATCACTGTGATCAGATAGAATGAAAATACTTAGATTTTTGCTTGCCTCAATGCACGACACAGTAGCAGCTTAGTTATTCGCACTTAGTCAACACCATATCACTACATATCACCAACTATCCTGGATTCTTGAACCAGTGCCAGATCCACTCCTCTCTCAACCATACGAAGGAGCAGCGCAGCCGAAGGTGCTTTGGAATGGTGAAGGTTAACCTGAGTTACCTTCACCATTATTGTGTTCTGGGATGACTGCGACGTTGACGTCGTGTTGGTCAGAGTCTAATTCGATCAATAAGTTCACCTAAGAGCGTAAGAACTTGTGGTCTCGTCGTAAGACATATCCTCCGGAGCAGGATCCTTCTCATCCTGAACCGGTTTTTCTCTGTGTCCTCCATAGTAGATCTTTCTACCTTTCTTCCGTAAAGGTGGCAGAGACTCCTTGTTCAGCAGAAGAATAATCATCCTGGATGAACCATCAGATGTGTAATGATAGCCCGTATGAAGTGACCTTTGGCCGCTTCACTGTAGGATCTATCCAGTGATCTAAAGGGCTACAGACGTTTCGCCTTGGGCTGTTTCTCCTCTCTTGAACGTTGCCGTTCAGGCGCGTCTTTTGACGCCAGAGGAGGTTCTTTAGCCAGTTCGGCCAAATATGATTTGGCATAGTTGAGGGAAGCAAGTTCCTCAGAGGTGAATGTTTCCGATGGCTTCTTGCACACATTGTCCACGAAGCGATCAACAGCTCGTCGGAACATAGGTAAGTAAACATTTTTCAAATATTGCCTTAAGGCCATGACTGACTATCAGATTTATGTAGTCGTTCGATATGCCAAAAATTTTATGTGTGTATGATTGTTCGGACAAAAAGTGATTTGATAATCTTTTGGAAATTAAAGAAAAGCATTTTCTGTGAGATCATAGTTGTTTTTTGTAGCATATGTTTTTGCATCTTTTTTGTATGATAATGCGGCGTCCAATCACATATTTTGTTTCGATTTTCTTATGTAGGGCGGGAATCCATCAAATTTGTATTTGTCATAATCGCACGACTTTGTAGGATAGTCAGTCATGGCCTTTAGCTATTGTTTTTGCTGACTTGTTTTGTATTAGTATCGTTACCAGATATTTGGTTAAAGCAAAAATTAGTGTGATTGCGAATTTATTCCCATTTATGGATCTTGGATATGGTTTAATTGTATCTACATACACCGTATCGAATGGTATGTTAGGTGTTTCTATAAGAATCATCGGACTTTTTACGTGCTTGTTGTGTTTGTTGTTTGATATTTGTGACATGTTTTTACTTACTAGGCTATTTCTTTTGTCATGTTTTTCCAGTAGTAATATCTTTTAATTTTTTCTGCGCAATGACTTCCTTCAATAGGGTCACTATGATATTCCCTTGGCTTTCTTATTGACAATTACGGTCGCCTTGTTTAATAGCGTGTAACAGATTCTGCTAGGGTAGACCTCAGGGATTCACCAGTATTCAAGAAAACTCCTTTTGTTTTATTTTTAGTTTAACGATATCTTATTTATTTACTTAACCAATTTTTGCTTTTAGCAAAATAACACCTATATCACCGGCAAAGTACAATTTATTTCCAATTTAAAATGTTCCCGTGCGTGCTTAACCAGGTACCCGAAGACAACCGCCCTTTTCTTCCTAAGACTTTGGTTTTTATTTAATTGCGTTGGTTAGTTGAATTAGTGACTAATACGCCTAGGAACTATGGCTGTAGTAACCAGTAGTATCCCTATACTCTACCACTAATTGGTCTGGTTTCTATGGCTGTAATAACCAGTAGGGTCGCCCTACCACTACTACTACTAGGTCTGGGAACTATGGCTGTAGTAAGCAGTAGTATCCCTCTACCACTACTACTACCAGGTCTGGGAACTATGGCTGTAGTAACCAGTAGTATCACTCTACCACTATTACTACTAGGTATGGGAACTATGGCTGTAGTAAGCAGTAGTATCCCTCTACCACTACCGGAGTTGACCTGCTTGTAGTGATGTTCTTCTACTATCAAAGCTATAAAAATATGCAATAGTGTCCAAACATCAATACGGCGCAAGTAGTGAAGTAGTAATGAAACCTATATCAATCAATAATTCCCCAATATGTTCTTTTATTCTCTTACATCTACTTCTCTTATACCGGTTTCTCTTAAATTCGTAACAATGTAAATAATATAATATATATTTCAAATAATATAAAACGAAAAATATACTCGATTCTTAACTTAATAATAATATTTCAAATAATAATGGAAATAATAGAATTAATTTCTTAAATTAAGCTTAATAATTCAAATAATAATAAAAATTATAGAATTTCTTTTATGTAACGAATACTTCCTTACATCTCCCTCCTGGTTCATTTTTTTTTAAAGAGGGATGGGGTTCCTTTTCTCGATCATTTCTGGGCTTTGGAAAAACCAGTTTCTCCCCTTTGAAAATTACCCAAACATATAGTGAGCGGCGTATGAACATCTCGATAGGTTGGCCCTAGTATGTTGTTTGGAAACGTGTTCGTTTACAGGGTAGTATTGGTTGTATTAAAGAAAGGATATCTCGAATGATTTGATTGTTCAAATAAATTTCCTCTTCTTTGTCAATTCCAAGGGTATGGACCAAATTTGATAGCGGGTCTTTTCGGGCGACAGCCTTGGTTACAATGTCCTGTATATCTATTCGTTTTTTACATTTATGGCCGTTATTTCGATCTTTTCTTTGGGCTTAGAGACTTCAATCAAAATGGCTTTTCTTCCCTTTCTATTTTCCTGCTCTGTCGTTTTTCTAAACCTCATGCAAATTTTTTTTAACATGTAATCCGTCATTTTGTAGTTTGAATGCTGTAAAAATACTAGACGAAATAATTTAAATTTGTGATTATATATTACTCGTGGTAAGGTTTAATATCTTTAAGGTGAGAAATCAAGATATTTCTTTTGTTATTGTTTCTATCGAACAAGCGAAGAATAACCGGTAAAATTAAACCTGCGACTTTATATGGTCCATCAAATCGTGGCGATAATTTATCCGCAAAATGATCCACTGCTTTCGACAAAACCCGCTTTCTAACTAATACTAGATCACTTTCTCGTGGGGTCCATTCACTACGATTTAAGTTGTAGTGTACAGCTTGATTACTTGATGCTATTTGTAAAGTCGATTGAACTAGTTAGAGTATTTCTTGAAGATGCTATGCTTTGTCGTTAACGTTCACTGTAGTTGCTTGTCTTTTCGATGAATAAGGTATTGGGTAGATGCATTCCTTACCTTGTACCAAATACGCCAACATTAATTCCGGTAAATGGTCGTCCCATTTCCTTTGATTTTCGTAAGTATACTGCCCAATCATAGTTTTGATGGTTCTGTTTGTTCTCTCCGTAGGACTTCCCGTGGTGAGTAGGGAGCGGTGTATATCTGCTTGACTCCGATAGATTTAAAATATCTATTACAGTCACTTGGGAATGCCAAAACGAGCTAAAATGCTCTCCCGAAACGCCTTAATAAATGTTTTTGTCGTAGACTGTCTCGCCGCTACAAACGCTGTTAATTTAGAAAATTTATTAGAAAGTACTATAAGAGTGCATATAGTGTGCCAAGGCTGAGTAGAAGGAGAAGTATACATTTTTCCAGCAGAAGGCTGTTGAAGTGGTTTAAACCTTTGGCATAACTCGCATTTACGAACGTATTTCGCAATATCTCTAAACGTCACAGGCCAATAGTAGAGTTGTTACCCTAGTTGTTGTTTTATTAATCCCCAGATGACCTGCAGTTATTTCGTCATGACACTCTTTTAAAACTTTATTTCTTTCAAACTTTGGTACTATTAATTTCCCTGGAACTGGATCATCTTCATTGCATGCGAAAGCATCGTAAATGTGTCTTCTTAAGTTACCGGCTTCATTAATTTGATAATCTGGTGCAATCTCAGGGCTCGACTGCACAATTTTAAGTTTCCGCAGGTACCAGTGGTTATCTTCGAATCTCTTAAGACTTGGAGATTGATTGATTGTTTTGCACTGAGTCTAAGGCGGATCTAGAAAGAGAGTCAGCTATAACATTCAATTTACATTTGAATCGAATTGCATAAGTTTTAGGGCCCAGTGAGCTATTCTACCGGAATGTGATTGTATAGAATTTAGCCATTTAAGAGATTGGTGGTCTGTCACGATAATAAAATGATACCCTTCTATGTAGTGCCTCATTTTCCTGATACCCCATACGATTGCAAGGCATTCTTTCTCAGTGACAGTATAATTGCGTTCTGGTGCAGAAAGTGTGCGACTTGTGTATGTAATAACCTATTCAGCAACCAAAAATTCTTGTGTTAGTACTACTCCTAGCTCAACATCACTTGCGTCCGTTGGCAGTATAAAATAAATGTTAAAATGTGGACATGTGAGAGCCGGTGCTTCCATTAATTTTTGTTTAATCTTTTCGAATGCCGTCAAAGGCCAGATAGCGTTGAAAAATCTGGTATAAAACGTCTATACTAAGAAGCAGTATTTATAAAAGATCGTAATTCTCTAAGCGTTGTTAGTTCAGGTATAACTTTGACAGCATTAACTTTTTCCGGGTCGGTATGGACGCCTTTTTCACTCACGACGTGGCTCAAATACCGAATGCTTGTCTTTACAAAGGAACATTTCTCCTTGCTTATGCTACCACAAGACGGTCGAAGACAGCTTTCAAGTTCTGCAGGTGTTCATCTAACGTAGCTCCCATCACCACAATATCGTCCAAATATGCATATGCGAATCCAGTTCTGTACTCATAACTTAATCAAGTGCCCTTTGAAAAGTCGCTGGAGCTGAATGAAGACCAAATGGCATAACACGCCATTGAAATAAGCCGCGACCTGGAACGGTGAAGGCTGTATACTTTCTACTTTCGGAAGACAGAGATATCTGCCAATATCCATGTTTGAGGTCAATCGTGCTAAAGTATTTAGTGTTCCGGAGTTTTTCAAGAATTGCGTTGATTTGCAGTATAGGATAAGCATCTTGTATTGAATTTCCATTAATTCGCCGATAGTCTACACATTAACGCCTTTCGTTGTTCTTTTTACGGGCAAGCACAATATGGCTACTGTAAGGGCTTTTGGAGGTATCTTCTGCATTGCCGGGTTTCTAGGGCAGTAACGTTGTCTTAAAGGTCGAGAGTGTTTCATGGTTATTACACGCTCTGTTACATCTGAAAATCCAGATATTGACTCAAACAGTGGCAATTCCCTATTAAGAAGTTCATTCACCTTTTGTTATACCAAGTCGCCTGGACAAATTTTATTCACGAATCATTTAATATGGCCAAGGTGAGGTATATTGAAAGGAAGTTGTTGATGTGAAAACGGTCTTTTCTTGTTTTGAGGAGCTATATGCAGCATGCATCCGATTATTTCCACGAAGTCCATTCCAATAATGATTGGGTCGATGCTGTTTTTTAGTACCATGAAGTGTTGAGTATATACCACGCCATTTAATATAAACCAGAGATTTGCTAAGCCTTCAATTGGAATTTGTGAACGGTCAGCTAATTCAATTTTATTTATATGGGTGTCGGTGACGGGAATATCTAGCTTTTCTACAACTGAGAGGTATACTCCTCTGAATGGGTCGCACCTGTATCTAGCGAAGCCAAAAACTTTTTAATTCTAATCGTAATCCATGTTCATAGGCGTAAGTTGTCATCCAAGTTTAATAAAATTGGCGAGGGTTGTTTCTTTAGAGATCGACTTCTCTTTGGCCTACAGAAGGACCTCTGTGACTGTTTCCTGAATTCGTCCTACAGCAGTCAACAGTTCGTATGTTCTTCTTTCCACAATTCCAGCAAAACAAATTCAGGATTAGTACACGATATTCGTTGATGACCATTTTGACCACAGCGGTAACAATATTTTGGTTTAGTTCCACCAGCCATTATAGCTTGCAAATGACGGTTAGATTTCATTCGTGAAGTTTCCTTAGGCAGTATACTTTCAAACTCTTGAGCCAGAATTATTAGTTCTCTTAGCTTACTGAAATCATGTGGTTTTATATATAAATAGTTTGCATTCCGGACGGCAGTTGCGAAATATTCTATCTAGTTGTTCATCTGCAGACAGGTTGGCCCATCGCATCAAAGTTTGTAGGTCAGTTACATAATCAGCAAAGTTTTCTTCAGAACGTTGTAGACGATTTCTAATTTTATCATCTAATCCTCGTAAGACAACCAGCTTTTGTAGATATTTCGGTACCAAGATGGTGCTTCTCCTTTCAAAAGTTCCGGCATAAATTTCGAAAGCATAATGCGTGCAAGAGAATAGATTCAGATTCCAGAATAGATTCGCTCTAAAAAACAAAGAGGATCTTTACCACCATCATACTTGGCTCCCCATTGACGTATTTTGTCACACATATGAGAATCATTGGTAAAACTTCTCGAGCAGTGATAGGAGACGATGCACGGGGAACCTGTACACGGGGTCTTTCAATCTTTACCTACGCACGTGGGATCGTAACTTAAGCTCAAATTCCTAAATTCTCAAATGCTTCGTGTTCGCGAGGCATATCCTCTTTATCCATGTAGGTTCGAAGTCGGCTTCTCAGTTCGTCTACATTTCCTTTGTCATTTAAACCAAACTCCTTCAAACAAGCGCTTAACGCATCCTTTTTTACAAAATTGACGAACGCGCGACTCATCTTTACAAACGCAGTATATGTCTTTTTCTTTAATTTGTTTGTGTTTTATTAATTCCGTTCCATCGTATAGATTTTTAATTTTTTATTTTTATTTAATTTTTTTTTTAATTTTTTCTCTAGAATCCCTGCTCGGGCGCCATTTATAACAGATTCTATTGGGGTAGACCTCAGTGATTCACCAGGGTTCAAGAAAACTCCTTTTGTTTTATTTCTATTTAAACAATATCTTATTTATTTATTTTAACAATTTTTGTTTTTAGCAAAATAACTCCTACATCACTGGCAAAGTACAATTTTTTTCCAATTTAAAATGTTCCCGAGCGTGCTTAACCAGGTACCCAAAAACAACTGCTCTGACTGTAGAGTCGCTCTACCACTACTACTACTAGGTCTGGGAACTATGGCTGTAGTAACCAATAGTATCTCTCTACCACTACTACTACCAAGTCTGGGAACTATGGCTATAGTAACCAGTATTATCCCTCTACCACTACCGGAGTTGACCTGCTTGTAGTGATGTCCTTCTACCATCGAAGCTATAAAAACTGGCGATCGTGTCCGAACACCAATACAGCGCAAGTACAACTGAAGTAGCCTATATCAATCAAAAACTCCTCAATATGTTCTTTTATTCTCTTACATCTACTTCTCTTATACCGGTTTTTCTTAAATTCGTAACAATGTATCAAATACTCTTATAATTAATATAATATATATATCAAATAATGTAAAACGAACAATATACTCTATTCTTAACTTAATAATAATATTTAAAATTATAACGGAAATAATAGAATTCACTTCTTAAATTAAGTTTAATAATTCAAATAATAATAAAAATTACAGAATTTCTTTTATGTAACGAATACTTCGTTATTTTTATCTTATTTAACATTTTATTATCCATATCTTTAAATTCATTGAACGAGACAAATTCGAACATTTTTTCCTTATTAAGTTGACAGGCCATCTTTTCGAGCCTAGAGAAAAATTTTTCTAATTCAACATTCTCTTTCCTTCCTTAATATAAAATTTTTCAGGAAAAATCTTTAATTTATAATATTTCTTTAGGTCATTACTTCAATAACTTTATTTGTTTTATGCTGATTATTTGATATATTATTTAATGTATTACAATTGTCTTTTCCTTTAAGGTACTCAACTATTAAATCATATTCCTCCAGATCTAGTCCCATTATTGTCAATTTGGAACTGAGATTTTTCATTGAAAACAGATACACAAAAAGTATTACCTTCTTAACCCTATCATGCACCAAACTAAGTTAGGACAGCTATATTTTTCTTAAAAATTTGTTTCCAGCTAAATTAGGGTCGAATAAGTTAAAAAGGGAAAAAAAGTTGAATTCGCACTCGAAGCGTAGTTTTTAGCCCTTTCATGCATTTCATATTTGTAAGCAACAACTCTTTTTAAAAGCACTTTAACGGTTTTTAATTTTTAAACAAAGTTATAAAAACAAATTTCTATGCCTTAAAAAAATCTCACCGACTCGTGTTCGCTGAATGTTTTTATTGTTGGATGTTTGTCCAATTTTTTTATCGCTAAACACTATGTGACGTATTTTCACAAGAAACCCAAACTTTTTTCAAATTCCAAGAAATTCCATTAATTTATTATTTTTGAAAAAATTTATTTCACAGCAAAGAAGTCAGGTGAGGATCTTTTTTTGTTGTTAGCGTTGTAAGGTGTGGGTCTATTTTAAAAGCTATGACGTCTCGAAGTTCTTAAGAGGTATAGTAACTTAAGAGGAGAGTATACTTTGAAAACATTTTTTTTTACAAACTGTATATACAAAAAATTTACTTCATATTTTAAAAAAACAATTCTTATTCTTGTTGCAAGCAAACAATGTAAAATTAACATGAAAAAATTTTATTTTTACTGGAATTTTTTCAGAATTCAACATTGAATTATTTAAGTTTTTCTGTAGAAAAAGTTAAAATTAATATGTATAGTAATATTTTAACATGAAAAATTTTAAATCAACAGTGTTGAATATTAAAATAATATGTACAACAACTATTGATTTGGTATGAAACAACGTTAAAATAACATTTTTATTGAGAAATTTACGACGACTAATATTTTTTACACTATTTTTTTCTAGGTGTGACCTCAGAGCTAGAGATGTAGAATGTTTTTTAAGTGAATTTGAAAATAAACGCTTAAATAATAAAATTGGAAATAGCGTACTTTCCAAAAGGAGTGGTGACAAAACTTTTCTACTAATAAATGTAATCAAAAGGTTATATGGCAAAATTAAGTTTAATTTATTTTAATTATAAAACCTTATGTTTCTTGTGATTCTTTTCTATTATATTATATTCGATTTAATATATTTCAAATATAAAGATAACATAAACCTTATATTCCTTGTGTTTCTTTTTTTTTGTTCGCTATATACATAGTTAGTATCATAAATCACATAAAAACTTATCAAACATAAAATATATTTTCAACTAAATCTTTCGACTAAAAAGCTACAAATCAAAAATTATCTCGTTAAAAAAAATAAAATAACATCATAAAATTAAAAAAGTAAGTAAAATTTATTCTAAGTCTGTTAACTTTACTGTAGAACTCAATTTGATTACAAAATTACATTCACGTTTTAAAAAAACAATTTTTTGCCTCTCCTGAACATTTATTAATTTTTAATTGTGATTGTTCATGACTTATAGCCTGTTTTTGAAATACAAGTCGTTCGACAGTCAAATAAGTGCTAAACAAGCAAGTACGTAAGCAATTGTGTTTTTTTAACTCAATTGTCTGACTTACGTTTTGTTACGTAATTTATTGAGTTTTGCTAAATTACATAGTAGTCGTAGTATATTATTTTGTATTTTCTTAATTTTTTTCGTGGCTGGTAAAAATTCTCTTCCTACCCCTCCACGTGGGTGCCTGCTGGTAATGATGGTTGCCTTATAGGATGGCCATCTGCTTAGGGTGAGGGTCAGTACCCATGCTTCCACTACCGGAAGTTGGATCGCATTGGTAGAGGATCGAAGCTATGCTATAGAGGACAGCAGAGTGTGAAGCGAGTTTACGAAAAGATTGAAAAAATCCCAGAGGACCGCCGAACACCGCGAAAGAAGCAGTCGTTCGCCTGGTTTACAGAAAATTTAGCTGAGCTCGAAAATAAATCGACGGTGGGAGATCCTGTCAAGCGACAAAAATCCACCGAAAAGGCAGAATCTGGTACTAAAAAGCAAAGAACTGCGCATCGGAAAAACGTCATGTACAGCGAAGTACTTAAGAACAGCTTAGAGATGGCAGTGGTTGATCGCTCAGATCCAGACGGCAGGATTAAACCGACAAATTGGAGACCAGGGGAGAGCGCTCTGGTAGAAGTCTTTCAGGATGTAATAGAGGACAACCCCAACCCAGTACCAGTTTACCAAATAAGCGACTGGTACCAAGCACATGTCTAGCTAGTGACGTGCGCCGATAAAAGCGTCTTCACCATAGCCATTGCGAAGATGGGAGATATCTGGCCAGGTGCCAGGCTAGAGATCGTGGCTGGACGACTAGGGGTCCACGCACGCAAATTATGTTTATAATTCAAATACTTTATTTATTAAAATGAATCTTAAGACTAAATTTAAAATCTAAAGGAAAATCTAATTAAGCAACGCAAACAAAAATGCTTACGTTGCTGTCTGGCAAAGTGTGGAAATAAAAAAAAAATTTTATTTAAAACCCTTAATGTTCCCTACACTTTGACAGCCGTTAATATTATTTAGGGAATGGGTATGTAAGTTCTCCACCGCCTTGTTAAAAATCCTCCTGGATTTTGTATATAAAAAAAGAAATTTAAATTCAATTTACTTTCCTTATATTTCTAAAAATTTTAATCTATTTAGTTACAAATCTTTCAAGATTTAATTTTTTTTCATTCTTATTTTTTTTGTTTTATTTAGTTTTGTTGTATGTATTTTACTTTTATTCTATTTTAATGATTAAGATTGCAATATTTTTATTTTCTTAATATATTCTTTTATTTTTATACTGCAATTATATACTGAATAACTTATAAATACATACATACAGATTAGTATGGAAATTTTTGTTTTCATATTAAAAAAATATGTATATACTTATACAAATAATAAAGTTTTATATTTCTCCTTCTGAATTTTGTGGATGTGCTGGTTTGTATTTCTTCATTATTCTATCAATAGTACTATTTTAATTTTTTATATTTCTTTGCTGTTTAAAGTTTATCTTAATATTATTTCGTTTCATTATAAAAAGCAAAATAACAAAAATCACAATGACAACCATAAGGAGTGTTATATTCAAACAATAAGATACATTTCTATGAACCTTGAGTTCTTCAATCTCCCTAATATTCTCAAAATGATCTACAACGATATTATTATATTTTGGTTTTATTCCTGATTTGTTGTACGAGAAGAGATTTTGATAAAAATATCTTCCTTGAATTAAAAATTTTGTATTTGAAAATGTCTGATTGCAGAGTGTAATACTACAACTATTAAATGTTATAAGGAAGTTTCCTGTTAAATTGAACTTTCTATCATCACAAGTCTGTCTCATTGACCCCGAAAAAGCATTCTTTGAAATCTTTGTTTCGTTATCGATATCTAATACAGATGTAATATTATTAAAAATGTACTTACAATTATCATGAAAAACACAATGCTCACTCATTCTTAATTTTCTTAAAGGTACATTTTCCTGATATGCTAGATTCATACTGTCAATTTCAACAATATATTCGTCCTCTGACTCTATTCCAAAGTTATTTCTGTTTGGGATTGGCATAATAAGTTTAAGATCTGTTTCAATGTAACAGTCCGGTATCTGAACCGCTATTACCAAAGAGTCTTCACTAAAAGTCATTACTCCCACTTTAAGCATCTTTAATTTGTAAAAGTTTATTTTAAATTTATCAATTTCCTGAATCGTAAACACACTCGGATGTATGACGTCGCCTTTTGCCGAAACTATATTGTCCTGAATCTGTGCTCCAAATTCTTAAGCTTTGCCAGTTGGTCCAAGTAAATCAATCTCTTCACAAACCTTCCAGTAGCTTCATCAATCCTCACAAGAGAAGTTTCTATTTCCTTTCTGTCGCTTTCTATTGCAGTTTTAAGTCGTTCTAGCGACCTATTAATGGAATCATTGATTACTACCTGTTTATTAATTGCGTTAATAGAATTGTGTGAGTTTCGGTCGGTAACAGAAAGATGTTCAAAAATCTCCTGCCTATCATCGTCATCCATTGTACCAAACACCACTTATACACCTTTCCTCCTAGGTTAATCAAACCTCTTCGCTTTCTATATGACATTGGCATTATGGTTTTAATTTTGGAGTCTATTAAATCGATCTCATCCCGAAGAATTTTTTCTTCTTTAAGCCTTCTATATTTTTACTTATTTGATATAAAATGTTTTGTATTTCGGTTGTATTCACAATGTACACCAGGGTTGTTGTTGTGTTAACAACGTCCACCTCCTTAATTCTGATCTTAAGAAAACCATCATATTCGCCCACCGCACTAATTTGAAGGGCAGACCGATTCAGCGTAATGTTCATCAACATCAGGAACACGAACGTTAGCACCTGAAAATTTAAACGGTCTTTTAATGTTGCATTCATGAACATTTCTCAACTAATGTTTTCTATATTTCGGCTGTTCCATATGTCGCAAAGCCCTATAATTCTTTATATATCCTTCCTCTCTATTTTCTTCATACTTTTCTCTATTTGGATTTCTTTTTTGTTCAGTTTGTCCTTATACTTCTCTATTCTTTACCCAATTAGCTCAAAATTTATTTTATTATTAACCACATCAAAGGGAGTACACTTTATGGTACTATGGTAGGTACTGTTATAAAAATTAATGGCTTTTATTATTTGCGTTTCTATTGGTAACTGTTCCTCGATATTCAATACTCTTATTTTTTCCATTATGGTATTGTTTAAACGTTCCACATTAGCATTTCCTGTATGGCTATTGGATCTTGTTACATGAAAGTCAATTCTTTCTGCATTCAAAAAATTTCTAACATTATTTGAATTAAATTCATTGTCAAAAACACAAATTTCTTTGTTTTACCCTTTATTGCCAAAAATTCTCTCACTTTTTGAACTACAGTTGTGCTATTCCTATCAGGCATGTGGAAACAAATAGCATGTTTCGAAAGCCTATCTATAAAAATCATAAACGATTGTTTACTATTGACATATGTATCCACATGTACTATTTCGTTAATTTTAGTTGATGTTTCAGTTCTTTGGAACTTCTTCTTTATAGGATTCCTATCATACTTTGCTGATGAGCAAATGTGGCAACAATTAATTATTCTGTGTTATGTAGTTTTTAAATTTGGGTTATAAATGTTGTGCTTCATATTCTCGTAAGTGGCCAATATCCCTGAATGTCCACTTTCGTATTTATGAAAAAGAGCTATATTCTTATTCAATTCATTTCCGTCCTCTATGTCTGTAGCAAAGTAAGAACATTTATATATTTTATACTTATTTCTATCAGGAAATGCATCTATCTAACACAATTGCACTTTATAATAATCCTGATCACTCTACTTAGAATATACTCCAATTTTTCTTTTCTTAATTTCTCTTCTTAAGATATTAAACACATTTTCCTGTTCAAGGTCATATTCTTTTATTGCCAAAAACGTTTTCAATATTAGTTTCTTTCTTTTCGACAACAATGATCTGGGTCTTAAAACGATTAACTACGGTATCCAATACACCTATACCATCATCAAAGTCTTCCTCCTGTGAGTGCATTGTTTGGACCTCCAAAGAATCTGTTTCACTCCTTGTCTCTCCGCCACACACAAAACGTTCCAGAACCTGCTCCGATGCATTTTTTTCATTTGTTTCGATATTAATTCTACTCAGAAAATCAGCTATGTAATTACACTTTCCTTTTATGTACTCTATTTTAAATTGATATTCGCCCAGATCAATTAGATATCTTTGTAGCCTAGGACTTATATCTCTGCCTGAATACTTACTCATAAGCCACTTTAAGGGCTGGTGGTCGCTTTCTAAATCGAATTCTGGTCTGAAATATTTGACACCCCAAACTATTGCCAAAAATTCCTTTTCAATTGTTGCATAGTTGTTTAGAGTTCGTGAAGCGTAAGCTACTGGGTGACCATCTTGTGTTAAGACGGTTCCAATTGCGTTGTTGCTTGCAGCTGTGACAATTTTAAAACGTTTATTGAAATTTGGGTATCTCAATATAGGTGGATTCGTTATGAGCTCTTTTGATTTCTCAAAGGCCGTGATATAATCCGGGTCATTTGTTTTTATCTTTTCATTTTTTCTTAAAAACCTTGTCATTGGGTACACTATCTTCGCATAATTATGAATAAATTTCCTATAAAATCCTAAAAATGACTTTATCTGTTTTTCAGTAGTTGGAAGCTTCAGTTTTTGTATGATTGAAATTTTATCTGGATCCGGCTTGATACCATCCGTTGTCAACACATGACCTAAAAACTGTGTTTCCTTTCGTAGGAACTTGCATTTATCAATTTGAATCTTTAGTTTCGCCTTTCTCAAAGTCTTAAATATGTCCCTGATATTATTGATATGCTCTGTCAATGAAGTACTAAATATAAGAATGTCGTCCATATAGACAACACAGGTCCTATTAATATAGTTTCTAAGCACCGAGTTTATCAACCTCTGGAAGGTCGAAGGCGCATTTCGCAGACCAAAGGGCATTCTGACAAACTCGAAATATCCAAATGGGGTAGAAAACGCGTTTTTTTTTCTATCCTCCTCCTTTACAAGTATTTGGTGGAAACCTTTGGCCAAATCAACAGTTGAAAAATATTTGGCTCTACCCAATCTGTCTAATAAGCTGTTCAGGTTAGGGACAGGATATTTATCTTCCACCGTATGTTCATTTAGTTTTCGGTAATATATGATTGCACGCCATTTTTTTGTCCCTGAATTATCCGTTTTCTTCGGAACAATCTATAAGGGGCTATTAAAAGCAGAGTTGCTCTCTCTGATAATATTCTGTTTCAACATTTCATCTATCTGCCTTCTAATTTCATTTTCATGAATTTGCGGATAACGATATATCCTTGAATAAAGAGGTTTTTCAGTATCAGTAATAATTTGGTGTTCTATTTCGGTTGTAGCTGAAAGCCTATCACCTTCGACATAAAATAAATCCCTAAATTCGTTCAAAAGACCCATAATCATTTTGGTTTCTTCGTCATTTAAATGACTAAAATTAAGCCTATTAAAAACTGACTCCTGGAAACTGTTTCGAGGGTACATACATTATCGATGTGCAAAGGATAGTTTACATTTTAAAAAAACAATTTTTTATTCAAAATTTCGACATAACTTTGATTAATTTCTATGACTGCCCTGAGGGGTTTCAGAAAGTTTTGTCCTATTATAGTATCGTATCGATCATTCTTGAAATCGACAACCTTCCAACTAAGTGTTCCCAAACAACACAATACTTTGGGAAAAGGTATAACCAAATGAGTATGTATTTCACTAAATCCTAAATTTAAGGTTCGATATTTGTTTCTGTTTGTTTCTCAAATCAATCCTATGATTAAAAGCTATAGATCCAGGATCGTCTAATAACTTCAGTTTTGTATACCTAGCAATTATATTAAAGTTTCGTTTTCACTTATATGTGCTCATATCGGTCCATCTATCTTTTCTAGATTTATCCATCTATCTTTTCTAGATGGACCGATACGAGCACATATAAGTGAAAACGAAACTTTAAGTGATAAAATTGCTAGGTATACAAAACTGAAGTTATTGGACGATCCTATATCGATGGACCGACACGAGCACATATAACATATCTACCAGATCCTTGTTAACGTTCTCTGGTTTGTAAGTACCCGGCTTAGTTTGGTCTGCCAGATATATATCGTTTATTTTATATTTACACATTTGAAATATTCTAAATAATTCATTTAAGTTTCTTACTCTCACCGTCCTGCAATGATTAAAAACTTCCGCATATGTTTTCCTTGGTGCAAACTCCTGTAGGATCTTGGCTTTTATTTCCTGCCAGGTTGCGTTGGTTTCCGACTCCCATACTCTTCGCCCAGCGCTCCCCAGAATCTTCTCGCTGCTTACAATTGTAGTGCTAAATCTGATGAGGGCTTCGTCACCTCCACAAAGTTCATAATTTGCTTCTACGGCATCTATAATCGCTTTTGGACTATGGTTTATGTCCAGAGGCTTAAGGCGTCTGAATTGTTCGATGACGTCTCTAGCTGTCATTCTAAGTCCGATTTCTTGTTGTAGCCCATAAGTTTGTTGTAACTGAAGTTGTTGTAATTGCTCTTGTCGAGTTTGTTCCAGTTGTTGCATATTAGTTTGATGGGCCTGTTGCATTAGCTACTGGTGCTGTTTTAATTGTACATCTTGTTGTAGGATTTTTTCTTCTTGTTGGTGTATTACAATCTCCATTTCGGAAATTCTTTGTTTTAAATCAGATTGTCCGAGATTCCTTTGTGTGTCGAACCTACTCATCTTTTTTTTACTTTCTATTTCCTTTTGAAAAATTGTCAAGGTCAACAAACAATTTTAGTTTTTGCCGTTTTTAGTTTTAAAAATTCAAATTTTGTGTAAAACAAAAAATTATTTTATTCTTTATCGATACTTAAGTTTTTCTTCATTTTTACTTAAATTCCGTTCAAAGTAGAAATATATAAAGATTTTTTTCTTTTCACTTTTTTTTTTAAGTTTTATGTAAAAAGGGTTTTTTCGGTTCTAAAGTTAATATCTTTAAATATTAACCACCATGACTGCGCCAATTACGTTTATAATTCAAATACTTTATTTATTGAAATGAATCTTAAGACTAAATTTAAAATCTAAAGGAAATTCTAATTAAGCAACGCAAACAAAAATGCTTACGTTGCTGTCTGACAAAGTGTGGGAATAAAAATAAAAATGTTATTTAAAACCTTTAATGCTCCCTACACTTTGACAGCCGTTAATATTAATTAGGGGATGGGTATGGAACTCGCGCGAATGATATCTTGCAAACCCGAAGGGACATGCGAAAGTCTTGAAAATAGTAAGAATGTGTAATCCAAGCCTACCACCGACAGCTGGAGGACAGCCAAGTTGGAGGAGATCACGGATCTCGTTATGTCACTATCATAGTCAACAAGAAATCCTTTAAGCACATTGCAAACTTCAATGGTGTGGCGGTCTTTGGTTTTGGACACATCACACTTAAAGTGTACAAAAAGGACGAAAAATGATCCATGGAGTCAGGCGACGATCAATCGCAAGGAGAACTGTTGTTTGACGAACATATGGACGTGGCTGATGCCAAGCATCCTCCTCCAAACTGATTTGTGCCTGATCCAGAGCAGACTCTCAGTTTTTCACTGCATCAGAAATGGGCTCAGCTTTCAGAAGGTTTTAGAATGAGGCTTTACAAGAGGAAGCAAAGAGCAAGGCCTTGATTTAACGGTGGTAGAGAGGAATGAAGGTGAAAAGGACAATGGTCCGAGTAGTCAACGAAATCTTCATCACTCTAAAGCAGCTTCGGCTGCCATTATTCTCCGTTTTGCGAAGAGAGGAGAAGACATCGCCCTTATCAAGGAACCATGATTGATGCCCAATGAGGTTTGTGGACTAGGAGCTCAGAACTACAGGCTGATTCACGCCTAAGGTGAAGGTAGGCTCAGGTCCTGTATATTGATTATAAAAGACTTTTTGGTATTTGTGGTTCCATATTTCAACAATGAAGACTTAACTACTAGTATACTGCAGTGTGGAGTCAATACTGGCTCTCCTAGAGTTACATGGTGCATGATCAGGGGGACGCTTCTACACCTGATCCTATAAAGAAGCGGGTGGATGAAGCCAAGCGCAAGGATGTGATGCCAACTCCCACCATAACATCTGGGACAGCACTAACATCAATGAACGAGGTGAGTTGCTTTTTAATTTCATTCTTGAAAATTACCTTATGGTGTGTAACAGAGGTGATGCACTACCCTTTATAACAAGCAATAGAAAAGAGGTGATGGATATAACCATTAAAGAAATGCTTATAATAACATCAGCAATTGGAAAGTCTCCGAAAAGCATTCCTTCTTTGATCTCTCTTGATAAGATCAGAAAAGTTCAGACTATTAGAAATACAAATTGGGATATCTTTGATAGTCTAGCTAGCAGGGATGCAGCTTTGCTTGGAAACAGGAAGATCATCAATGTTTCTAAGCTAGAGACAACCTCCGTGGTGGTTTTGAGAACTGGACGTGATACGGAAAGAAACGCATAGGCTTTTTATTTTAATTAAGCACGAAAATTTGGGGCTCCCAGAGCACTGGGAAGAATATAAGAATTCCTTGATCACTTATAAGTGAGGCCGCAGGGCTGCTAAAAAAAATTTATGGAGAGGATTCTGCAACAATATTAAGCCATCAGTGAAACTTCTAGGCTGCGGAAGGTTCTGGCAACGGCCACGTTCGTGCCTAGTGTATTGTAAGGAACTGATGGTTTATTTCATTCATTTATTTACGTTTCCTGTAAAACATGAGATTCTTCGTATAATTAAGGTACAGGAAGGCATTATTCATATACAATTAACTAAAAATAATAACAATGTTGGCTAAGACGAAAAATAATGTGAAAAATTTAAGGTAAGAAAAAAGAAAACAAAACAATTGCTAACTATATTTTGAAAATGTATATACAATAAATATTATATTAATAGAATTGGGCCAAAAATGCAATCTAAATTAGGAAAAATACTCAAATAATAACTTTTTAAAACTAACTGCGTTATAGAGTCTGTGCAATTGAGTTATAGAGTCTGTGGAAGAAGATTCCAAAGTCGTGCCACATACACAAAGAACTGCCTTTTAGAAACAAGATAACGAACTTGGGATGACAATTTTCCTACCCCTTAGATATCTTGCGAATCTTATTCTATCAAATAGATATCGAGGAGTTCAAGTATAAGTTATCCTATGCATTAACAAAAGAACATGAATCTTAAATAGGCTATCAAAAGACACACCATAAAACTCTGAAGTTAAATGAGATATATATCAAATCGACTCAAGCCAAATACATATAGTATCTCAAAACATTGTTGAATAACACGTTCAACTTTTGCCTACCAGCAGAGTCACAGCAAGCAAAAAGTTCACAGCCATATAGTAAACCAGGAAAAATATATGTCTTAGCAAGTAGTTTCCTTATATGCAGGGGTGTGAACTACCGAGTTGGCAAAAGGGATCTCAATTTCATGTGCGTTCTACCAACAAGTGTATTTATGTGATCCGACCAGGTAAGAGTAATTGTTATTGTGAAATATATTTCTCACGCAAAAAAAGTGTAAAAAATTTAAATTTATGAAATTAAATAAAAAAACAAAGGGGATCACTTACGTACCGCCCAAAAAGGGTGCCTAAATATAAGAAAATTAATTACAATTAAAAGAAAAACGTCAAAATTAAGGCCTTGACTGAACATAAATGTGGGGTATTTCAGACAAAAATAGTAATGTTAAAAATTAATCCAAGTTTCCTAGTACTCGCAACTACATCAATTTTCTCCCCGTTTATTACAATATTATCATAAATAACGGGATGACAATTTCTCTTGCTAATGATAATGTATTTAGACGTGGTCGGATTAAGCAAAAAACTATTAGCTGGAGCCCAACGAAAAATCTTACACTCAATGATGACTTATTGAGCCTCATGATATTCTCAGTTACTGATCCAACAGGACTACTCAGTATAATTGTACATCATCTGCATACATATGTATTTTACAATAAGAGAGAGTTGATTGGGCAAATCTTTCGCATAAATAGAAAAAAGAAGAGGTCCAAGTATTGAGTCCTGGGGCACTCCTCTGTTCAGTCTCAAAGGACGTGATTGTCCATTGTTCGTATAGACTGATTGCCAACGATCGGTCACATATGAGGCTAACATTTTCACTGATGTTGGAGAAAAATATAAAAATGCTTAAGTTTCATCAAAAGGTTACTATGATCAACCGTATCAAAAGCCTTTGAGTAATCAAGTAGCGACAACCCGGTTATCATTAAGTCCGCATTGTAAGTTCTCCGAAGCATCTAACATTGCTGAAATACAGCTATGATTTGACCGAAATCTTGGTTGCATTTCATACAATAACCATAGTGAACGAGGACACCTGTAAAAAAAGAATCTTCTCAAGAACTTTCGACAAATAGCAAAGAATAGCAATTGGTCTATATTCCGACTCTGATTTGGGCAAGGGTATTATCCTTCGCATATTTCCAGATTGATGGAACTGCACTGGACATAATAATGCAGTTGAATAAATGTGTAACATAAGGCAAAAGCATAGGAAGCAAGATCCTCATGAATTTCGGATGCATATTGTCACAATATACAGCATTTGACATAACTAGCGCAAAACATGAAAAACCTTTAGACGGATTAACACAAGAAAATTGAAAAGTTCTATCATCACTCTTCATATCCACAGAAAAATTATCAGAGAAATCATAAAAATTCGAGTCAGAAGAAGTAAAAGGAATACTGTTAAAAATTGTATTAAGTTTCTCGACATCAAGCTGACAGTTATCACTGTCCCTAGCTCTATTGATTCCTATTTTTCGAATATATATCCAAGTCTGCCTAGAACCGACATCAGAGTTAAATCGCTCCGCATAATATTCTATTTTAGCAATCCTAATAGAAGTATAAACAGCTCTCCTGGTGTTCTTAAATTCCAAGTTCCGTAGTCCGAAATCTTTTCCATCTAGAATATGCCACATCTCTCCTATAAATTAATTGGTTTCTCCTTATAAGAAATTAGCTTTGACCTAATCGGAACTCATCAAATAGCAGCTGAATGTTGTTATTCAAAAAGGATGTTTGTTCATCAACAGGAGACATGCAAAACATTCTATTCCAATCAAAACGGTAAAGATTCCTTAAGTCTTGATAATGAACCACTCGCTGTTCCGACGTAATACTAAAATTGTACGTAAGAAATATCAGATCGAGCTTAGAGAAACAAGAGGTGAACACCTGATCGTAAAATAAAACTTTTGCCGCATTCGCAACAATAAAATGTCTAGTAGTGTTCTACTAGGTGATGTATGTTGTGAGGCCAAAATATGCCATATTGACAGTAAGAAATGATTCCATAAGAATATTAGAATTAAAGTCACCAGCTATGACTATATCGTCATATTGAGCAGCAAGTGTCCCCAAAGTAGAAAAGAAATCAGAAAAAAGAATCCTCTTGTGTATAAAAGCCACTAATATTTTATTACCTCTAGAGTTCATTTCCATAAAATCCACTAAATTAACACCAACCGATACATTTATCGAAGATCTGGTACGCACCTTACATGTAATATTGTCCTTCACAAAAATAGGTACACCGCCGGCATTACCCTTCCTGTCCTCTCGAAAAAATTTTATAACCCTATACACCAATAAGTTCATCGGGTGTGTGTGATGAGAGCCAAGTTTCAGAAACACACAGAACGTTAAGGTTAAGTCTTTCAACGTCTTTTTTCAAACGTTCTATTTCAGTATTAGCGCATTCCAGCATAGAAATCATTTTGTTAAGCTGATCTACTTCCTTTTCAATGACTTTCATAATGTCTGATTTTATTTTACTTTTAAAACTAAGCATTAAACTTGCTTTATTCACTTCTATAATGGACTTAATCATTGCCGTCTGCTCCTTAATGTATTCGTTTTGTTTAGTAACCTTGTTGTCCAGCCAATTCCATAAGCGGGAACGTACAATTGGATCGCTGCCATTTGAAAGAAACATTACAGATATTTCAGGGAATTAAATGAAAACAATTTGCTTCCTTCATGAGCAATTTGTCTGGTTCTACGGGTGGAAATGTTGATTGCCTTTACTGTTATCTACTTTATTACGATTTTAGTAATACTTTGCCTTTTCTTAAAACTCAGAATTATTGTGTTATATTTAAACTTTAGTCTCTGACTGCATAATTGTACACTTTATTGAAAAAGTTAGACACCCAGTAATTGTTTTTTGTTTATTTCTCTGTTCGTTGTTTGTTGTTATTGTAGTTTAAATGTTTTGTTTTAAAATTACACCGGTTTTGTTATTGTAGTTTTACTGTTCTATCCTGTGCTACTTGTAGACACTGGTGTAGGAATTGATATTGTATTTTTTTTTTAAATTGACTGATTGTTTTTATTTTTGTTATTTATGCTTTGTGGCAAAAAATTGTTTTTTATATTGTTGTTGGTTTTTCAAATATGTACATATTTATGTATGTATATTGTGTTTGGAGTTTATTGTTTTGGTGAAACTGATGTACATAATAATAATCCCATATTTTCACGTGGTACTCCATTTTCTTGTAGAACGCATTTCTTTGTAGTTGATTATCCAATGAATCGCATAATGCATTATTTCCCAGCTGCTTACGACATAAACAAATTCACATTTAACATCCTAAACCCTATCCCTCTATGCTTCTTCCCGCAACCTGTTTTCCTAGTATCAGCACAATACACTGTATAAGTATGGGCTATCCCCTGAGTACTGGACTCAAAAGCAAAAAAAAAATAAATAAAAAAAGAACGTATAACTGCATAGACGTATGGGCAGGTTATATTCAAATCAAAAATTGATTGCCGATCATTTAAATACAAATTGTTTCTGTTTAGCGTGTTACAAATATAAAAACAAACATTATATGCCTAGACAATCTATGGTAGCGTAAGGTATGCAAAAAGAAACACAAATGGAAAATGACTTGAATAATAGCAAAAGCATTAGCATCAGATATTGAGACGTTGAAAGCCTTTTCAGCCACATTAGACTTTTAGGCTTTCAGGTTAAAATGATGTTCTTATCGCTTTTCTCAGTCTATTGAACTGAAAAAACACATTGTCAGAGGTTCTCAGTCAGCTTTGTCACTGTAGAAACTGATCAAATACGTATGGGTTCGAAGTCATTGCCTTTTGTCCATTTTTTCCACTAAAAATGCCGTAAGAACCATAATGTTAGGTGTTCATAGTCATTTTTAGCACACAATCTATCCATAAATGCATAAAAATCATATATTTAATTTTTAACATTTTTTCATGGATGTATGTATGTATGGTATATTCGTCAATGTACCCAAGCCACACCCCAAACCCCACAATTATCCAATATACTCCTAATTCTCTTCCATTGAGGTACCATCTCTTCTAAAATGATGTTCTTATCGCTTTTCTCAGTCTATTGAACTGAAAAAACACATTGTCAGAGGTTCTCAGTCAGCTTTGTCACTGTAGAAACTGATCAAATACGTATGGGTTCGAAGTCATTGCCTTTTGTCTATTTTTTCCACTAAAAATGCCGTAAGAACCATAATGTATTATTATTATTGTTTTTCTTCTTGTTTTGTATTTAAATTTTATTTAGTAATTAACTAAAATCGGCACTTATTTAATTTTTAAATATCAGCAGCAGAGACTGAAACACGTCCGCTCTTAACGAAGGCTAATTAATTCTGAGAGGGAAACTCTTTAATTACTTGTGGATACTTACTTGCCACCCAGCCCAAGCATGAATAAGCTGGTTGTTAGTCCGATAGAAGAACTATCTCTGGACTATAGCACCAGTATATTACGATTAAATGATCCATTGTCGGTTTTCAACCATTTAAGTCTCCAGGATCTGACGAAGTATACTCGGCCAACTCTCACGCCACACCTAAGAATTATAGATCAATAAGTTTCACTTCTTTTCTATTGAAAACAAGCATATACTACAGTCTCTTGTCAAATGAACAACTTGCGTACAACAGGGGAAGGTGAGTAAAAATTTCCTTACACACACACCCTGGTGCACACGATAGAGAAATCTCTTGCACAACGGGAATGCACTTTGGCTGCCTTCTTAGATATAGAAGGAGCCTTCAATAAGGTAGAACTAGTTGCCACAACAGGCACACTAACCAGGTGAGTACAGAAGAGTCTGTAAACAGTCAGTAAAGGCACAACTATTGAACTCACAAGCGAATTTTCCACGTTGGGAAAACATTTGAAAACTTTTAAGCTCATGATTCACAATGAAGTAATAGACTCCGTCAACGCCGCATAGACAGCTTCGGAGACTGGCAAGATAGCGCAGCAAATCTGACTAAAGCTGGATCTTAACCGCACAAAAGATCTGCTCAATCTCCAAAGAAGCAAACTCAGAGTAGTTCTCAGTGGGCATTGTATAATGGGTAATCATGACAGGAAGCTGAGACTGGTTCACCTGGCTAATGATTTATGCTGTAGAGATGAGAAGGAAGAGCAAACAATTCTTCACCTACTATCTAGCGTTATGCGGCAAAAGCAAGACGCACCTGCATTTCTACCATGCGACTGGGCTTACGGAGCTCTCGAGTACAGACATTTGTAGGCTAAGCGTTTTTATGAGTTGTCTGGATGAAAGTTTAAGCCTCTTTTATTAAACACTCGAAACCACAATACAATTTTTTCGTCATGTCCTCCGCTAATGCTCAAACCTGGGTTGCTTTGTGTTGTTATTTCGTGAGCTTCAACCACTACACCACACCACTTTAGTTAGCATAGGCCCATCAATTTTTAATTATATATAACTCCAGAGTAATCTCTGGATCTCTATACTAGAACTAGAAAGCGGAATGAAGCTGTTTGGGAACGTTGTATGATAGCCCCTTTTTTACAATGCTTGTTGTATCGTTTGGGTTATTGCTCTGTTGAAGGTCGCCAGCTTCCAAAAGACCTGTTTTGTTCACTACTTGTGTCGAATTATCTTTGAATAGGTTCAAATATGTGAAACGATTCAAATTTGTTTCAATAAAAACTTAAATGCCAACCATAGCGAACCATGTTCAGCGCCCAACCATATCAGTTATTTTAGCAAAAGGTGGTCAATAAAATATTAATATTAAGTATAAAATATGTATATCATACTGTTAGTGTCTCACTTTCACTGTGAGGTGCATTTTATGCTTTTTTGTGTTTTTGTTGTTTTTGTATATTAAGTACATAATTTATCTCAAATAATATTCATGTATTTTAAGATTTCAAGCTAATTAATTAAAATACTTGATTAGCAAAATCAGATTTACTTTTTATTAGATATCATTAATTTTGTGTTAAAGTGATCCAGGCTCACTTTGACTCTGAGCCACTGTTTTTCAAGTGTACGGATACTGTAAAATTGTTGCGGTATAAATACTTATCTCCTTAACTGTACATATTTTGACAAAATAACGTCTGCAATCATTATTGTTATATAATTGAATTTAAAAAATAACTACTGTGTACTACAATGTGAAAGAACTGCTGCAGTTTTGAACATCTTGATGGAATTTTACCATAGTATCTAGTTAAACAATTTGTATTTAATTGGTTCATGCATAAACATATTTGTAAAAATTACCATTTTCCTTTAAATATTTAATCATTCTGCTTTTTATTACCTTATTTGAAAACTTTATTTCTTAACGTTTAGTTTTATTTTTTTAAATGGTTTACTTTTTAGTTTTTTTTTTATTTATAATCGCCGATTTCTGTTGATTTGTAAACTAAACTATTTTGCATTTAAAAATGTTTAAGCACTTGATTTTTTTTTTGGCTATCAGTAAGTTAAAAAGACAAAAATACAGAAAAAAACATAGTAAATCTATGCCATAACTATCTCTTTTACTCCTTGATAGTTCAAATTTATGTACGAGTATTAATTTTGAATTTTTATAAAGTGCTAAAAAAAAATCTTATAAATATTTAATTCCTGAAAATCGTCGAAATAAGGGCACAAATCGTCAAATCGTCAATATAATGTTTCTGTGGCACAAAATTATCAAAATGACGATAAATCGTTATACCTATTATCTCGTTCCCTTTATGTTTCATAGCAGTCATACTTGTTTATTTACTCCTTGTTTGAACGAAAAACTTTTACTTTCTAACCCATTGAGGTGAAATAAATTTTATCGGAACCCAATCGTGGGAAAAATAAAGAATAAAGGAAGTTTAAAATAATTTGATAAGTATGTAAATAAGAAGGAAGAAATTAATAATAAATAACAATTTTTCTGAAATAAAGTGGAAAGAGGAAGCAGTGAATTTTGAAGTAGTAAACGTGATTAAATAATAATATTTCAAATAAAATAAAGAGAATAATAGTTTGAGGGGAAAATTTATATTGAGAATGATTTAGAATTAGTTGGAAATTTCATACGATACTCTCAATTTGGGCAAATAATTTTGCAACTCAAAGTAAATTTAATATATTCGTTATTGCTCAGCAGGTAAGTATTCTTAATGGAATACAGAATTCCAAGAATATCCTTGACATTGAATTTTTTGGAAAGTTCGATGATCGCATATCAGAAAAATAAATCTATCAATTCATTAATTTTGGATACATTCTTCATTATTTACTAATGAATTTTGGAATATATCTTTCATTTTCAATCAGATTATTATTAATTTAAAGAAATGAAATCAGATAACTTTTTATTCCCATAGAATTTTCTTGAATTAAAGATTTATGTTTGTTTCAAAGCGCAAATATTGAGTTCATATACATTGTATAGATAATTTTTCGTATCTTTGTCATCGAAGTTATTGATTTTTCTTCACTTTTATTAAATTCTTTTGAATTTTACAATGTCCCTTGATAATTTTATATAGCTAACGGATAGTATAGTGACCACAGATATCCTTGTAATTTTATACATACACTACAAGTGCACAAAGATGAAAACTAATTGGAATCGAGTTAGAGCTACTCATGAAAAGTTTCTTTACGAAAAGGACAACAAGGATAAAGACACAGAAACTGCTTAATCCGCTGGAATAGGGAATTTTAAGTCCAAATATATGAGTACCTACGTTGCATATTGCAATTGTTTGGAAAAATTGGATGAAAATGCCGATGTTTTTAGTGTTAAGACTATTCAAAAGGATTATACTTCTCGCCCTTTTCTTCCATCACCAGCAGGAAATGGTAGTTTAGAGGTTCTTCATCGTGAAATAAATCCAAAGAACGATACTTCTTCTATAAATCATGGTCTACGTTTCGGTAGCTTTTTGTGGCAATGTAGTGTTTTGGTTACAGTTCCCCGGGAAGATTTTTGTTCTTTTACATTAAAAAAATGAGTAAAATTTAAAGTGAATCTGACAACGTTTATGGACCCGGAAACGACCTTAATATACCTCTATAAAAATTAATAGATTAAAATGAATATTTTTTTACTATTTTTTATTGATTTGAGTTAACATAACAACAATAAAATTGGTAAAGAGAATTATTTTTGAATCTTTATTTTTTTAAATCATGGGTTTAATATTAGATTACATTTTTTATACGAAGGATATTTCTGTCGATAAGCCTCAAAAACCTTAATTGCTTTTCCTCTTCATCATTTGTTAAAATTCTGTTAAAGTCTTGAATAACTTTAACGCCTCCCTCAGCAATAACATCAGCAACAAATAAGTCCTTACAGAATGTCTAACCTTCCTCAAACTCAAATGATGTTTCCCAAGTTCAAGGCTCAAACTGTAAAAATCCCATAGATAAACTAAACCGACGGAAGAAACAAAATCACTTAAGGTGTATTTTTGAATGTCTGTTAAATTTGTATAGTTTCGGCTATTTTTTAATTTTACAGTTGGTTCTTTTAATTTAAGTTTTTCAACCATTTTACGGCTTTAGAGCTACCGTTTCCTCAGAAATATACCATAAAGGATTGATCATTTTATTAAAAATTACTGCTGAAAATTCTGGGTTAGTTTCTGAATACTTTATAGCATCTTGAACAAAAATTTAAAATTTTGAAGCGGTGCGTCTATGGCATTGGTACATCTGAACCAGACTTTAATGTAAAGTTTTACTAGAAAATGCAAATATCGTGTAATCCATTTGATACACTTTTCGTAAGTGAGAATTGGTCGCGGAACAGAAATATTTTTAAAGGATATATTGTTTTTGACATCCATATTGCATGGCTAGTTGGACCAGGCGTTCCAAAATTATAACGCACTACACCAAGAAAAATTGAAAACAACAGAAGTAATTCTTTATAGTCTTCTCGTTTTTGATATTTATTCAGTTGTTCATAACAAAAATTTATAAAATTTTTACGTTCAAATGGACTTATTTTTAATAAAACAGTTGCATCTTCATTGCCACTTCTAAATAATTCTTTGTTAAAACTTGGCCATGATTTGACAAATCTTTCAAACATTGAATCTTCTGAAGCAGATGTAAAATATAACTTTGTTTCGAAAACGCTGCGCAATATTATTTTATACACATGATGGCGGCAAGATAGATTGATTAGACAACGTTCCAATTTTTCCAAGAGGACAGCTGCGCCTGTGTTGATACCAAAATTTGTACACGTTGTATCATATGTCAAGATGTTTACTTGGTCCCCAATATTCTATTTGACTAATCTTTCATAAACTGCAGTTGGAAGATTTGTCCTTCCCATAGAGTCAAAGTGGATTTAGGAAGGCGATTTGAACAAAGAAAAACAAAAATAGGGTCCTAACTTTCAACGTCCATGTTATGCAATTTCAAAATGGAAATACAAGAGTTTATAATACGTTGAAGTTACTGAATAGTTTTTTCAGATTCAGATGTAATTGATTGCGATTTCAAAAGTATCTTTTATTGGTTATTAACTAAAACCCTACGATTTTCTCTCTCTCAATTTTTTACCGTATTTTTAGGAAAAAAAACTTTTTATGTGTTATTTATTAGATTATTAAAATTTGCATTTGCAGTTGGAAAAAATTCGGATTGCAGAAGATAGACTGTTTCTAGAAATGCAAGGACAAAAAGGACGTCCTACGCATATGCAATATTTTTGCTAGTTATAGATTCTACTTTCCGTTCAACTTTTGCTCTTCGTGCCTCCTTTTACATGAACTTTCTTTTCGTTGCTGTGTTTTTATCTCGATTCGATAAAGCCATCCAACCAGGACGTCCTTTTTGTCCTTGCATTTCTAGAAACAGTCTATCTTCTGCAATCCGAATTTTTTCCAATTGCAAATGCAAATTTTAATAACCTAATATATAACACATAAAAAGTTTTTTTTCCTAAAAATACGGTAAAAAATTGAGAGAGAGAAAATCGTAGGGTTTTAGTTAATAACCAATAAAAGATACTTTTGAAATCGCAATCAATTACATCTGAATCTGAAAAAACTATTCAGTAACTTCAACGTATTATAAACTCTTGTATTTCCATTTTGAAATTGCATAACATGGACGTTGAAAGTTAGGACCCTATTTTTGTTTTTCTTTGTTCAAATCGCCTTCCTAAATCCACTTTGACTCTATGGGAAGGACAAATCTTCCAAAATAGTATGATTTGGACTTATTTCTGACCAATCGATATCGAACTTTACAATCCGTATTTCTGAATATAAATATATATATAATATAAACCTTTCGAAACAATCCGAATCTAAATTAAAATCACCCTGTAAAAATCATCCTGTAAAGAAGATTAGTGCTTTTCAGAGCAACGTTTTAGTAGCAAAATGTCCTCTTTGACCTAAAGCGACGTACATAATTCGCAAATGTCCTAAATTTATGAAATGAATTATGCACAACGTTTTCAGAAAATAATGAAACAAGGTTGTGTAAATCACATTCGGTTAGGACACGCAAGTGCAAAAACAATTGCTTTCGTTGCAATAAACGACATAATACCTTATTGCATCAAGAGTTAGATGTTTCTCCATCATGGACAAAAGCATCTAGTTCCAATTCTTAACCATTATTCGAGACCCTTCAATTATACTTCCACTACTGAAAATATACAGTCCACTTCAAAGTCAGACGCAAACAGGATCAATGCATGTTTTGCTATAATCCTAAAGTCATTCTCTTAGGAACAACTAGGGTACAAATTTGTCATTTGGGCATAAGTTATCACGTCTGAGGACTGATCGATTCTAGATCTGAAGGATTGTTCATTTCTGAGAGATTAATCAATATACTAAAGCTGCCATATAAGTGCAAGAATGTTCAAATTTCTGGTTTATATAATGCTTTATCTGAGTGTTCAATGTTCAATGGTACCCCATTTGTCCAATAATCTAACTTATTATAACAAAATTTTGTCAAATTTGCTAAATTCCATTAGCCGACCCACATTTTCAGGTTCACACTTTCAAAAATTAACTTGTTACTTGGTGATGAAGTTTTTCCTTCGATTATATTACCAGGTTTAATGAAAAACGTATGCAATTCCCTAATAGCTCGGGAAACTATCTTTGGACCTGGAAGCAGAATACGACAATGCAAGTTGGGGCAGCACGAACAAATTTGTGGAAAAAATTAAATTTTTAAAAATGTAAATGTAAACGTTTTGCCGCTTTTAGAATGCTTAAGATCGTGTCATGTGTTATTGACATAAAGAAGAAAAAAATATTTAAGTATACATACAATGAAACACAAACAAAAAGCCATTCAACAAATAATTATGCTTTTTTCATTTCATACGCGTATATTAAAAAAATAATAACAACTGTGCAAAACATTGATGGCACTTAAATATGTGCACATTATTTGAAATTATGTGAAAAAAGTACGGAAATTATTTAAATGGAACCAAGACATTACTTTAAACTTTCATATTTACATTTTGATAATTTCTGTAGCTTAAGGTTTTTTAATGATTTTATTTTTATGTCAATAAATATATACGTCTATATGTAATTTACTAAAAATAAATATAATTCATTACATATTTTCTGCCGAAGCTACAAAAAGAAGTAGCGAAATATCGATAAAAAAGTAAAGAAATTTTTATTAAAAATATCTCAGGTTAATATAGGTCGAAAAACCAGAATAATATGATAACTTTTACGTGTATTTAGATTATAATTCTGGCTTTCCACATACACGCATACATTACTGGATATATACAATGTATTATACTTATAAAAACCTTTATATTTTATTCTTATTGTTATTTATCTATTATGTGTATTGTTACTTATATCATCTGCGCTTGTACATACAATTATTTTGCAATCCTTAGCATTGACGTACCATATATATACATAATGTATAATTCATACTAACCTATAACTTCCGCTACAAAGAAACACATACGATTGACAAATGCTCTTATTAGATTTTACAAAAAATAATAATAGTAATAATTTAAAACAGTAAACATATTTAATATTTTACGTATTACCAAAAAATTAAAGTACCAAAAAAAAAAAAGTAAAAATACTCCAATAACATTCCACATACAAACAGCCCATCACTGCATGACAAATGGCAAGTAACGTTGCCGTCAAATTCTATTTTCAACAGAAATATAATACATTACATTACGATCAAATAGGCACTTTCATAGCTTTTCATATAACAAAAGCGATCAGCTAACATATCTATATTTATGGCTTCTACATTTACGTTCAGCCAATTCTACCTTTACAATTTTCTTAGTTGAACTGCATTTAAATTTTTTTAATTATTTCTCGTTTGGCGAATGGCTCTCAAAGTACAAATTTCAAAATAAAAAAATATTTATAAAATTTACCTTTTATTCCACCAATTTTGAACGGATATAAAATATTAATGTACTAACGCTAATTTAAACTAGATGAATTTAAAATTTAAATTTATTACGATGGATGTAGGACCAATTTGAAATAAAATCGAATTTTTTCTAATCAAAATAATCAAAATGTCATTTTCAAGGCTTGAGTATTTTTCCGGCAAGGGTTCGTAAACGTATTTTTATATGGGTTATTTAGTCCAGAGTGTGTAGATTCCAGCGATAGAAATTTTGTCTTGCCCACCAGAACACTTTTTTTGAAATTTCAGACCTACTTTATTAGAATTTTTGTTTTGTCTTGTTTTATGAAAGTACTTAAATAACACGGTACGACAAATAAACACCTAGGATGTGATACTATTTTTCTGATAGATGCTATGGAGTACAACAAGAATCTATGTTTAAAAATTTTTGAAAGACTTTCAAAATCTTGATATCCGGAAAAGCCAATTTTCGTGCCTTCATGAACATATAAGCTTTTAAGCTTCTTAGCGGATTTGAAAAAAGGAAACAGACCTTTTAATTGATATATATTTAAGTAGCCTTGAGGAATATCTGTGTATTTCTCAATCAAGATAATAATTAAAGAAAAAGAAGAAGATAATTAAAAAAGAATTCAAAAAGAGTTTAAAGAAACTTTTAGATTACATATAGATCAGCCAAAGCCAGATATATTTTTTAGGCAGTATACATTTTCAGAAAAAATATCCAGGATAAATGTCGACCTAATAAAATATATATACATAAATAGTATATGTAGAAACGTTCGTAAGATATTATCAGTGTGTAGCGTTGGCGACTTCTAAGCCAACTTGTTGATTCACAGTTAGGAAGTAATTCAAAATTCAAAATTACCTATTGGTTCTTTGCTTGAAGAAGATCAAAGACTCTATTAATAAAATATTTAAAAAAGTTAGAGCATAATGCAAGAAAATTTAGTAGAATTAATAATTTAGAAGATATCTTTAACTTTCTTTTAGTAAATTCAGAACCGGTTATCACGGCAACTCGCAAGACTCCAAAGGCAAAAGAAATGGTTGTGCCTAAGGAAGCAAAACGTCTGTTTCTTTCACCATCTGATAAGGTGGATTTCAACGTAAGCAGTATCGAAAATATTGATTAAACACAAAGTGACAGCGAATAAATACATAATAATGTCTGTTGTAACTTTCAAAATATTTATGATTATTTGCTTAGCTTAATGATTTTAATAAAGCAAAATTACTTTTTTCGTATTTTATATTTTTGAATAAAAACAAAAGTTTCTTAGATTGATTCATAATATCAAGACCACGAACTTTCCAAAGATACCAATATTTTATACCTAAAATCAGCGGTTTAATTGATTCCAAAAATGGTGCAATCCTACCACACAGGACAATGTGGTGACAGAATACCTCAAACTAGATCACATGTTCAAAGTTTCAATTTCGGAAACTAACGGCTTACACTATGCAACAAGCAAAAATACCTTTGATATTTAATAAATTTTCATGATGCGCTATGGTCACCTAACTTCAAAAATCATCAGCATTTCAGATTCTATAGATAAGTTTTTTTTTCTAAAATGTGATATTTTTTAAAAGGCTGCTTCATACATCTTATGATAACTTTAAAATGACTCATTCGATTTCGTTAAGCCATATGTTAAAAACTTACCAATTATACCAGCTTTCAGTTATTCTAACATCATTTGTTAATATAATTTTTTTTTTTAATATAACATTTTTGGTTTCTAAAAAGTCATAAAAAATAGAAGGCAGCATATATATACCAGTTTCACTATTTATTCATAAAGTTGCATATAATAGAAATAAAACAAACCATAATTCATAAAAATCGATTGGTAAATACATATTTTATTCCCAATAAAGTGAAAGTACCTCGTATAAAAATTTTTTTTTTTCTGTAATTGGCGAAAATTCCATTGAGCTTATAAGTGATATTTATGAATAAAAAAAATATCGCTTATACGAGACCCATTACATACAATTACAACAACAAAAATTTATTTTAGAAACATTTTCATTTTATTTTCAAAACATGTATGTCGTCATTACAAGAATTTTCACCATACTTTGCTTTATATTAATTTTTTTTATTAATCCTTCATTCTCACGTTCGCGTTCATCTTCTTCTTCTAGCTCAGGGTCAGCAAATTCACAACAACCAAGTTCGAAATCGAACCATCTAAAGGAACACCTAGAATATTAATGAATTCTAAATCCTACTGTATTTCTACCAACCGCGTTAGGAAAACTAGATAAGCACACTTCTTATGGGCGTTGTTTACTAGACTCTGAAATTCGTCGAAGAACTGCGTTCAACTACTTTATCTATGCATAAGGAGAATGTGTGCCCTTTGACTTTAAAGTCCAGATTCGATTCAGAGCCAAAATTGGAGTGTATACACCTACTCAGTCACTGAAGAACTCTTAAAATAAGAAATTTAGAGATTTATTTGCAGATCCAAAGTTTTATGAATCGACAGGAATCGATTTAATTCTAGGAATTTACGTTTACCCGAAAATAATCCGAGAAGGCGTTTTTACAAAACCTGGCTTGCCAATAGCCCAAAGTACTATCTTTGGTTGGGTGATTTATGGACCATCATATTTATTGTAAAGATACATAAATATTTTGTATTTTCTTTTATATTTTAGAATTTTAACATACGTAATTTTTTCTCTAGTTTATATCTACATATATTTCTATTTGGAAATGTATTCAAGTTTTATTGAACTTATTATATAAACGATTTGTATTTAATTCCATTATTCCTCTAGAAATAAATTATGAATTTTTCAATCACATATTGAACAAATCGAATTAATTGGATTATATGTATGTAATGTTCATACGAAATAAGTAGATATTTAACTTGTATTTATTTTCCTAAATTGTCAGATGCAATCACGAGTCTTAAGATACTTACATTCTTTATTACAAAACTTCTCTCGCCCTCTTTTCATTGTAACTTTGAAGAAGCACAGTTGGTAAGATTCATTCACCCAGTATTGTATAATAAAGATATCCCATTTTTCTAATGAATACTAAAACTTTTGTTTGTGTTTCATTTTGATATTTATTGTCGTGTTGCTTGTCTTCTCTGAGCTTCTACATTTGGCTCAGAGAATTTAGAAAAGATTCCAATCTTTATTCGGAAACCAGCCCTCCAGTCGATCATTAGGGTACTATCTTAATTATATTGTTACGTTTTTACCTTTTTAAAAACGTGTATTTATGAGATTGTAGATTGTAGTTAAAATAAAATAAATCTTGTGTTTAGTTTTTAATTAAAATCCTTTATTTAACATAATTTTGTGCACCACTGCTTGTAACCTTTTTACAAGCAATAACAATTTTCTATTCTTAATTACTCCGTCTGTTTATAAGTTTGTAAACAACATCAATTACTCGACAGATCTTTCTACCTAAAGATCTTCCAACCAGATCGTAGCTATAACTTAGGTTCGATTACAACTTAAATTCTTATCGACCAGAGATTAACCACTCTAAACACTCTTTACGCCAATAAACTCGTTCACTGACTTAACTTTACTTAACTTTACTTAAGCTGAACTCACTGAGTTTACGACATATTAAGTGATTGTTGTCCGCACCGATGTGCTTTTTATATGGCTGAGAAAACAACACTTCGAAAGCTCTCGAACCTCTCGATATTTCAGGTAGATTCCATTTCTTTCTTTTAATTTCTTTTTAGCTCTTTTGTAGCTATGTGAATGTAAACATCCACTTCTTTCTTCTGTTACTTGTTTTCTTTGCTATTAGTTTTTGTTATTGCTATGTTATTTTTATTTACTTTATCTCAGCTAAGGTTTGTTGTTGTTGATTCTGGTTATTTATAAACAGCACGGATAGTTGTTCTTGCAGCTTTTGTTTATTTATTTTAGCAATATATTTATATATGTAATATACATTATATTATTTGTTAATTTCTCCTTGTACTTTTCGTCCGTTAAATTGTCGACCAAGTAGCTGTGTTGTTGTTGTTATTATTGTAATATAATCTATACAATCAATCACTAAAATAAGTACGCTATTCAGTCTGTTGCGTAGTAAAATAATGCTATTACCCTGTTTAAATATTTAGCCAGGTAACACTAGTAACAATAAATGTCAATAAATTTAACAAAAGAGAAAACAAATGTTTGCCATTTGTAAAAAAGTAAAAAGGGGATCCTCTTGAGAGTTAAGCGACAATTGCAAAAGGGTTCCATCTGTTTCGTACAGGCTGAAGTAAATATTTATTTTATACAATAAGAACACATTAACTAATAACTAATTAACTATTAACTAATTAAAATAATTTTATGAATTTGTTTGAAGTAAATTAATATGTAAACGAATTTTCAGATTATTGTTTATCATTATTTGAAACTATAAAACTTTGTTTGATTTACTGAGACGCCAGCCGGTTAACAATTTTTAATACTTTGGTTGTTTTACGTTTTAATATAACCTAAAGTGACGAGTGTTAAGTCCATCAATCTCCGCTGCTTATAATTTCCTAACAGGCAATCAAAATTAAGTGAATTAGTATACTGCATCTGCTGTCCATTGGCATATGCACATGCCTCTCAATTATCTGCTGTAAGTACTGCATTTCCATAAAATGTTCCAAATAATTCCCATTTAACTTCCTTTACAATTAATCAGTCAATATTACCACAACAGCATACCATGACATCATTGATGCCAATTACATTAAATAATAACTGCGCAGCCGCGTCGCCTGTTAATAGTTCACACACTCTTTTACAAAATTCAACAGCTGATTATACCCTGTCTAGTACACACGTCGCAACTCGACACGCTATTAGCAAATATTTGCCTATTTTTACTGGAAAATCGGACAAATGGCCCATATTCTTTACAAACTATGTACAATCCACAGAACGATGTGGCTTTACAGATCAAGAAAACTTAATTAGGTTGCAAAAATGTCTAAAAGGAGCTGCATTAAAAGCTATTCGCGGCAAATTGATGATGCCGGCCATCGTACTTTTCGCTATTGAGACACTGAGAATATTATATGGAAGGCCTGAAATAATTCATTGGACTCTTCAACGCAAATTAAAGCAAGAGCAACAAGATAAATTAGGGACACTAATTAATTTTGCTCTTTTCGTGTAAAATTACAAGGCAACAATCTCAATGATTCAATATTATTCAATGAGTTTTTAGATAAATTGCCATGTGATTTAAAATTGGACTGGGGTCGCTATCGTATTGCATTTGCTCGAGTTGCTATTGTTCTATTTGATACTCGGCTTTTTAATTTAGCTACATGTGCAACTCAAGTGACGTCACACATACCAACAACAACTATAAATACAAATGAAGAAGCGATAGGGTATCGAAAACAGTCAAAGAAGCGAATATTTGTACGTGATGCTATTGATAACAACACCAATGTAAATGCACAAAATGTACAAAGCAGCATCGTTTGACAAAATGCGAAGAGCTTACTTCTTTGAAAGCAGATGATCGATGGAAGTTTATTCGAGAGCAAAAGCTTTGTTTACGTTGTTTTAAAAAACGCTTTCTACGACGCTGTATTTTAAAAGGCGATGCGGCGTTGATGGTTGTAAAATGCCACACAACCCGTTGCTTCATAGTAGATCGGTCCAAAGCCAATTAATCGAAACGAGTGCCGGGAACAATAAACCAAATAAGATAAGTATAATACATCAGAATAACGACAGCCAATCAATATTGTTTCATGCAAAAGAGAAGAAAAATACTTTATTTTGTTACATACCCGTAACTCTTTTCGCAAGTATCACCATCCCAGTGAGATAATTGTCAACGAGATGTGACAGCGTTTTGGTATAAAGGGATTAAGAACGTTAGAAGAAAATATTACTAATAAATGTCAAATTTGCAAAAACTGATCAGCTAAGCTGAACTACCCTGAGACGGGAAATGTGCCACCTGAGCTGTTTTTACAAAGCCATTTCATTTTACTGTGGTTGACTGTTTTGGACCCTTTGAGGTCGTAGTTGGCAGGCGCAAGGAGAAACGTTGGGGAGTGTTATTTACGCATATGGTTATTCGTGCAGTACACATAGAAATAACGTCGTTATTATCCACCGACTCATTTCTCTTGGTATTTAAGCAATTTATAAGTCGGCGAGGAGTTCCACAGCATATACTATCGGATAATGCAACGAATTTTAAAGGCGCCAGTCGTATGCTGTTGAGTGAAGTGGAGGAGATCTCTTCGGATTAACTTGAATGTAAATATCCTGAAATTGGGTGAAAATTTTTTCCGCCAGCCTCACCACATATGGAGGGCTCTTGGGAAAAAATGGTTAGGTCTGTTAAGTCAGTTTTGATGGATATACTCCTCAAAAATAGTCTGTCTGAGGATATATTGAGAGCTGCACTAGCGGATCCCGAAAATATTTCTAACTCGCCCCCATTAACTTACGTACCCTTAAAGACATCCGACAGCGAGGCGCTTACGCCAAATCATTTTTAATTGGCTGTTCGAGTGGTGAGTGAGAACGAACTATACCAGACTTCAGTGGAGTAGCTTTAAGCAAGAGTTTTCGAGTTTCCAGTGCATTAACCAACTAGTTTTGGAGGTGTTGGTTATGGGTTTTCCAGGTTTAACAAGGCGTGCAGAGTCGCACGAAAGTGTGGCAAACCCTATTGCAATTAGCGACGTCGTGATAATCGTGGATGAAAATGCGAAAAGAAATAGTTGGTAGAAAGGAAAGTTTTCGACGTCTATGTTGCTAAAGATTAGCCAGATCCGCAGCGCCGTTGTCAAAACGAATAGTGGTCTGCTCACTCGAACTACAGCCAAGTTAGCAAAACTAAAAGTAAATAGTAAACCTCATGCAATCTGCACGAAGTTTACGAAGGGGGGGAATGTTGCGTGGTAAAATAATGTTATTATCTTGTTGCAAAAATATTTAATCTGGAACCACTAGTAATAATAAATGTCAATAAATTTAACAAAAGAAAAAAAATGTCTGCCATTTGTAAAAAAGTAAAAAAGGGATCCTCATGTGTGTTAAGCGACAATTACAAAAGAAACCCATTTGCTTCGTGTAGGCTGCAGTAAATATTTATTTTTTATAATAAGAACACAAGTGTAAGTTAAATAAATAAAATTGTATTAACTAATTAAAATAATTTTATGAATTTGTTTGAAGTAAATTAATATGTAAACGAATTTTCAGATTAAAGTTTATCATTACTTGAAACTAAAAAATTGTTTGATTTACTGAGACGCCCGCCAGGTAACACAGTCTATATATTTCATTTAAATAAAAGTCTATAAGTTAATTCAAGCAAGAAAAATTGTATTTCAGTTTAAGTTAAAGGCAGTTAACAATATTAAAAAACAATATTAACACTATTCTTATATTTGATTAATTTGTACAAGTCAAACATTAAAATTAACTAAATTAACATCACAAAATATACATAGTATATTAATACTATAATATACATAGTATATTAATAGTAAGTAACATATTTGGGTTAAAAAAAATAAATAAAACTGAAATCATTTTTTCAATTCACTATTTAGTAGAGTAAACTTAGTTTTTTATAACTTCTTAAGTCGTGAATTCTTCCATTATATAATTTTTTAAATCTTTTCTCTCTTACTCCAAGTTTTTGTATTTGGCGGTCTAGGTGGTCCAAAAGGTGCTCTATTGGGTTAAGATCGGGTGATTAAGTAGCAATTTTCAGTTGTATGGTGTAATATAGCAGACCTAGACGATAGGAAACGTATGTTTCGGTTCATTAATCTGAAATATAAAGAAATTAATTAACCCCTAATTAATATTCTGGTACAAATATTAATCAATAATTCCATCAATAAAAACATGTTTCCCCTCACTAATATCAAGTTATCTCTAATTTTTAAGATATAATAAAAACATAATTCGTTAGCCAAGTAAAAGAGAGTTTACTTCGCATATTGTAATGTTTTGACGTTTGCGTTCTTTTAACTTGCGTAGAATAAAATAAATGTAGCGAATTTAATGTTTTACTTTATACAGTCGTTTATTAACACAATTATAACTATACAATATCCAATTTATTGAATATCCGCTCATAACTCAAATCTTACTACAACTTTACACTATACTACTAAACTATAACTTATTTAACCAAGCATAATGCGCCGCCTTTTATATAAAATTGGTACTAATTTCGAATGTTCTAGTAAAGTCTGAAACCTTCTAATATCATTTATTCAGATCCATTAATTCAAATGTAACACCCAAAAATCGAAGTGGCAACACCGTCGAACACGTAATTGGTAACACACAATTACGGCATTGCCAGATTGATACATTTACAGATGTGACACAAACCAATATACTAAAATTCCACAATAAAGTTTTATAGTTCCAAATGTAGTAATGTTGGTGTATCTTTTCTTTAGGCATTTGTATTTTCGTAGCACTGTCACCCACTTAAGCCTGTTCGTCCCGAATAGGCTCATTATCTTTCTTCCCATAGCTCGCCAGTCGCTACAGACGTACTACTTTCATTTTGAATAGCGAGCTGTTGCTCTTTTGTATAATATAGACAACATCATTTAGCCTTTCGATTACCTTGTAAGGCCCCTCCAAGTTTGTTAGTAACTTGGGAGATAATTATTTTTTCCGCTATTGGTTATAGAGTAGGTCCAGTTGTCCCCTCTCACTCATGGAAGCCCTCAGTATTTGCTGCTTGATCATATCTGGCTTTTATTCTATCGCTGACCATTTGTATACGTGTGCGCACAAATTCGTGAAGTTCATTGAGACTTCCTGTTTTACAACGCATGTGGCTTTTTTTCTGTTGTAGGCTCAACACCAAACTCTAAGTCACCAGTTACTTTTAGTTCAGACCAGTAAATAATCTCGGTAGATGATCTACGTGTTGAATGGACAGCTGATCAGTACACCAATAGAAATCACGGAATGTATTCGTCCCAGTCTTTTTGTTTCTCGCTCACTACTTTTCGCAGATATTCATCTTGTTTTCGATTAAATCTTTCTGCCATTCCATCAAACTGCAAGTGAAGCAGCGTCGGTCTAGTTTTCTTAACACCGTATATCTCATACATTTCTTTGAATTTCTGCCCTGATCGGAATGTATATCTATTGGAACCCCATGGCGGCACCCCAATGGTTCATAAAAACATTTACCTCGACTTCTTCTAACTGTACTTTTAGCTGCAATAGACTGGGTACAGTTTTCTAAACAATCCTCAACTGCTTGCTGACATCCAACCCAATAAAACCGTTGTTTTAGTTTTTCAAGAGCCTTTGTCACCCAATGGAACTCATTTAAAACTTCCTTCATTTTGAAGGAAGCCCCACTATAAAAATAAAGTTTCAAACTGTCCCATTAAGCCTAATAAGCTTTTGTTAACGAACCTTCTGTTGATATTTCATTGCAGGAAGGCCTTTTGTCCTTTTTTTAGCTGCTATAATCTTTGCCAATACTGGGTCACCTTTTTGCGCTCTTGACTAGTCTTCGTTTGTAACTATCTGTGTTAGCCGGATGTCAATTATGGATTTTTTAGTTTCAGCATTCACACAATGTTTGCATTCCAAATAACAAATCCGGCGTAAGAGAGCGACAGCATTTCCATCCTTTATGCCTCTACGGTATTCAACGCTAAAGTCATAAGTCTGGAGCCGCTCAATCCAAGGTGCTAGCTGTCCTTCAGGATTTTTAAATTGCAGCAGCCATCTCAATGCGGAACGATCAGTTCTTAGAAGAAATTGTTGGCTATATAGGTACTTATGGTAATGTTTTATGCATTCCAGCTGGGGAGATCGAACGATTATTATTCGACCGATTTAAACTTTTTTTTTGGTTTTATCGAATACGGTTTTAAAATGTCAATTTTAATAAATACCGAATAAACCGGTTATTTTAACACGAATAACCGTTTATTTATTTATTTTATTTTTATTTTGAATTTCTGCACAACAAGAATAAATCTTATAGTTAAAGTACAGAATTAAATTATAACAATAAGGTACTTATGGAAAAGTTAGAATTACAATACTTAATATGAATTATAAAAACTTAAAACTAAAAAGATGGAAAAGAAGAAGAGAATTAGTAAAAAAAGAAAGTCTGAAATAAAATATAATTTAAAAAGAAAAATCCAAAAAAAGATAACAATAATAATAATATATATTCATATAATAACAGGATTTAGATTAAAGTTAATAATAAGAAATGTAAGTTAATTAGAAAAAAAGAGATACAATTTTTTTTTAAATGCGTTACATTGCTAGTCAGTCATAGGCCGTGGGGAAGTTGATTCCAAACACGAACGGAGTAAATGAAGAACAGGCACTCAGAGAAAAGGGTGTGATGTATAGGGAGTATTAGTTTTCTATCCTAAGTGATCTGACAATCGTGATACTATCAAAAAGTTATTTGGGTTCCCTAGTGTAAATAGTGTTATGTAAAAACAAAAGCACTCTTATCCTAATTAGATTCTCGAACGATACTCAATATAAGTTCTTAGAAATGGAAGATGTAGGACTAAATCTACTTAAACCATAAACATATCTAATAGTGATGTTAAAAGCAGCATTTGGTCGGCGCATAGAGGAGGAATCCGAGTTAGCAAAAATTTCACCGCCATAAAGCAGACCAGGGATAATATATGATTTTTCCAGAAGTATTCTAACCCTTAGAGGTGTGTAGGCTCGCGTAGTCCACAGTGATCTCAGTTTAATATAAATTCGTGCCACAAGAGAAGTAATATGATGGTTCCAAGTCAGCGTATCATTAAAAATAATGCCAAGATTCTTTGCCGTGGACTTTGCCGAACGTAATTTTACTATCACCTAGTACAATATCATCCGTAATCACAGGACTGCTGGATTTCTTATATATCAAGAGACACTTAGATTTTCGTGGATTTATTGAGAGTCTATTTGCCAAAGCCCAAAGGTGTATACGCTGTGCTAGCAAGTCTTCAGGGCTATTCAGAATAAGTTGTACATCATCCGCATACAAGTGTACCTTACAATGGGACAATTGACTGGGAAGATCATTTATATATAAAGAAAACAGTAGAGGTCCAAGAATGGAGTCTTGAGGTAACCCTCTGTTCAGAATCACAGGTGAGGACGAGACATTATTTCAAGAAATAGCGGAGTTTAATAATCAGGATTTCGTGATTAACGGTATCAAACGCCTTCGACTGGTCAAGTAGAACCAAAAAATATAATTTATTATCATTCCACTTAGTGGGAAATTGACTAGACATAATAATGAAATTATATATGTGAGTAATAAAAGAAAGAAGGTAATGTAGAAGAATTTTAACAAATTTTGGATTAATAATTAAAAATTAATTAATACCAATAATACGAATAGTCTTCCACGTTTGTTTGAACTGCAGAGCCGTACCAAACTTCCCAGAATAATACTCAGATTTGGCGTGTCTAATACTATTATTTACGTTCCTCTTGGTAATGCGATACTCACTCCTCAAATCAAACGCTTAATTTCAGCTGAAAACCAGGGCTGAGTTCTTAGTGATCTAAGCTTGGTTCTTAACGTACGGTTTCATTGAAAAGCCGAAGAATATTACTGTCAAGAAAAGCTGGCTTTTTCATCCACACTCGACACGTAATAGATATTATCGGCAAAAACTCAATTCGGCAAAACGTGCATAAAGAGAACAATAGTCTACGTTCCGGAAGTCACGATAAGAGTAGGTACATTCACCAGCTAGAATATAAAAATCGTAAATTAAAAATATGAGATCATGTTTAGAGAAGCAGGAGGCGCAGATTTGGTCGTATAAAAGTACATTTGACAGATTACTAACGAAAAAATGATCCAACAAGGTGTTCATAGTTGAGGAATAATGTGTTGGGCGAGTATTATTGATGCAAGCCCAAAAGGTGTCATGTTATCAGTTAAACTACAATCCGATAAAATATTGCAATTAAAATCTCCACAAATGACTATGTCCTTGTAAAGTCCCGTTAAACTTTCCACTTCAATAAGAAAATGTTGGTAATCCACTCTACTATTTAGTCTGTAAACGCAACCTATCAGCATTTTACTACTATTTGTCAGCACTTCAATGAACAAATACTCGACGCGGTTATTACAGTTCACAACAATTTCACCCTCATAGCAATGTTCAGTCAGATCGCGAGACTTACAGCGGAGCCAACAAGCAATACGAAGTCTCACGTATACAGCAACACCACCTGCGTGACCTACCCTATGGTTTCAAAATAGTTTGTACCTTCTTAAGCTGACTAAACAGACGTTTCCCTGTGAAACCACGTTTCAGAGACACAAATAATGTCAACATTTGAGTTTTCAAATATTAACCGAACTCATCAATCTTCCTATTCAAACTTTGAGCGTTTATAGGACAGAAGGTAAATCCTCTCCTCTGCTTAGCCAGAATTCTTACCATGCTCATTGTAACATCATTGGAACACCTTGTACCCAATTTAAGTCGCCCATTTCCATAGTTAAAATACCACACATTGGTCTCAAAAGTAACGCATTTATAAAAAGCAAAAGAATAAATAAGGAAATAAGAAATAAATAGATATAGATTAAGTACAAAAAGTCTGTAATTAGGATTGAAACGGTTAACTGAAAAAAAATTAAAGCCAGAATTATAAGAATTATTATTATTAGAAATATAATAGTTAAGGGAATATTCAGATCGGTCACGAAAAAAATTCACGGCATCCAGTTGTACAATACGTGTCGGATCATCATCTTTTCCTCGCTTAACATATATAGAAAAGTTAGTCTTCTTGCAAATAGTATCAAAAATTTCAGAAAGATTTTTCTCCTTTCTGTGAGATACCATTGAGGCGGAGATCACAAGCCACTAATGAGTTTTCGCTTTTCATTGCTTGAATTTTGAATGTTTTAATCTCACCCTTAAGTGTTTGTAACTCATCATTTCAAGTTTCGTTACTCGGTTTGATACGCTTTATAATTCCTTCCTAATTTCCAGCATTCGTTTGTCCAGATTGTCCAATAAATGATTCTCAAACTCAACTAACAGAGATTTAAGTCTTGCCATTTGACTTTCACAGCGTACTTCAAAAAGAGCCTGCAATTTATAGGTTAGCTCATTACCTAACTTATCGAAACGCTTTTCAACAATATTCAAAGTCTTAGATTGTATATCCAGTAAACGAGGTGTCTTCACCAAACTTTTAATAACGTTATCTTGTGGAACAATTCCTATGTGCCTGTGTGCTGAACTGCAACCAATTGTTCACCAAGCTTATCCAGATGTGTATTATTAGTGTTATCAATATCCACACTTTTAAGATTATTTGTCCTTTTGCTCTTTGTATATATATAATAAAATTAAATTGTATATATATATAATAATAAGTTAGAAGATTGGTTTGTATTGTAATTAGAATGAATTTAAAACTTTTTTTTACTTATTTCCTTATTTTTTAATTTATCAATTTTTTCTCTTAGTGTAAATCCTCAAGATAAATTCAACACTGAGATTAGAAAGCTCACTTGAGAAATTAAACACTGTTAGAAAAACAGCTGTTTTTGTTACATTATTTTTGTTGATATTACGATTGTTGTTGTAATGTAGTTGGCGCAAAATACATATGTATGTATATTAGTTGTTTATTTTAATATGTATAATTTTTACATGTTTTTATATTTTGTATTGCAAATATGCTCTTCGTTTAAGTATTTTTCTACATTTAATATACAACGTCATTTTTGAACGTCGCACAAATAACGTGTAAATCATGGTAGATCAAAAAACATATGCACACTTGAGCAACAATATCTTTTTCTCATTTTCTGTAAATAAATATTAATTTTTTATATATGGAGAATCATGATCAACTAGACTCATTGAAAGAGACCTACAATCGTCGGCTCCGAACGGCAGATGTTATAGTTAGTAAAGTTTTTCCAAAATAAATACTCAAACCAGCCGCTAGCAATGGTGTGAGGTTATACTGCTGTTGAAAATTGTCGGATGGTGTGGCTTGTGATTGAACTTCCTGGTTCGTAGACGGGTGTCTTTTCTAGCATACCACAGTGGCACACTGCTAAATACGTGATGCATGCATTTATGTTTCTACACATGTCCTCAGAAGTGTGAAAATATTTGGAAATTGATTGAAAGTTTAAGTCTATATATATTGAGTGTCCTGAAATACTACGATGAAAAAACCACGTTTATGAGATTGACGTTATTGTACAACAAGGAAAACTTGATTCTATTTCAAGCAGTCTCTAGGCGCTGGCAAGTAGAACTCTTACAAAATGTGCTGTAAAAAATGAATAACTAAAAGTAAAAATAGGAGATTGCAGTGTCGAGAAAGAAATTCCGGCCTAAAAAATCCAAACGTTGTTCTAGCATTCTTACTTGCTAGAAACTACAACATGGGACAAAAATTTATAAATTATGTTTGCTAATGCAACTAGAATTGAGAAGAATCTTAATTTAATAATAGAACCGGTCAACCGGTTATTTGATAAATTTATAACCAAAAATAGGTTTTTTTAAATTCCTATCTTTCGAATTATTCAGAAACCGGTTTTTGAAAACAGTCGACTAATCGATCCCCTTAATTCCAGCACTGCTGGTAGCTCACGTCGTGTTACACAATAGGAGCGACTATAGTAGCCTACGACATTCTCCGTCCCATTGACCACTTGTGAAAGTACACCACCCATACCATATCCGCTGGCATCACTGTCTAGTATGAATTTTTCAACTGTCTATAACGCCTTTTCTTGTGACTCCCCCAATTAACAAGTTGGGGACAAGGCGTCTGTTATATGTGCAGAGTCATTCATTAAGATTCTGAGGACGATGTCAGTCCTTTCATACATTGAAATGCCATCTGCAGTAACAAGATGCCTCAAATATTTCACTCTTTTCGGAACAATGCATATTTCTTTATGCTTAGTTTTAGTCCAGCCGTTGATAAGCACTTAAAGTCAATGGCATTTTCATTCATCCAAATTTTATTCTGCTATACATAGTAAAATACAATTTGGTTTAAGTTCTAAACCACTTGAAGTCATCGACTTTTATTGCAATGCCCTTATAATTAAGATTGGCACAATTGATAGAAAAAGTAAACAACAACAAAGGAAACGGAAGAAATTATGTTAGGAATAGAATTAAGAAATTTTTAATAAGTTAGTCTTAAGATTGCAATGAAAGAATAAGGACATGATTCAAATAAAATTTTGTCTGTTTTTTTTTTAAGTTTTTGGCGCAGCCAACGGAAACTTATTCCAAAGAATAAGTTAAAGGAACATATTTATTCTAAAGAATAAATAAAACGTTCCAAAGTCTCATTAAAAAAAATAATAGAAAAAATATAAGTGAAATAACATATTATTCGAAATGAACTAATTAAAAAAATATATATATATTCGTACATATATATATATATATATATATATATATATATATATATATATATGTACGAATATATATATATTTTTTTAATTAGTTCATTTCGATATATATATATATATATATATATATATATATATATATATATATATTCGGACATATATGTATATATATTCGTACATATATATATATACATATATATATATATATATATATATATAAAGAAATATATATATATATATATATATATATATAAATATATATATATTGTATATTTTTCATATTGTATATTTTTATATATATATTTATATATATATATTTTTTTTTGCTTAACAATTTTTCAGTATATATATATGTATATATAATTTCTATTATCAATAAATCTGGTCATATTTTATATTTTTTGCTTAACAATTTTTCTGTATATATATTCTGTATATATTCTGTATATATATATCTGTATATATATATATATATATATATATATATATATATACTGAAAAATATATATATACTGAAAATATATATACATATATATACATATATATACATATATATATATATATATATATATATATATATATATACTGAAAATATATATATATATATATATATATATATATATACATATATATATATATATATATATATATATATATATATATATATATATACTGAAAAATATATATATATATATACTGAAAATATATATACATATATATACATATATATATATATATATATATATACATACATATATATATATATATATATATATATATATATGTATATATATATGTATATATATTTTCAGTATATATATATATATATTTTTTTTTTCAGTATATATATATATATATATATATATATATATGTATATATATGTATATATATATGCATATATATATATATATATATATGTATGTATATATATATGCATATATATATATATATATGTATATATATGTATATATGTATATATATGTATATATATATATATATATATATATATATATATATATATATACTGAAAAATTGTTAAGCAAAAAAAATATACAATATGACCAGATTTGATGATAATAGAAATTATATATACTGAAAAATTGTTAAGCAAAAAAAAAATATATATATATATAAAAATATATATATAAAAATATACAATATGAAAAATATACAATATATACATTTATATTATCATCAAATCTGGTCATATTGTATATTTTTTTTGCTTTGGGGCAACCAGCCAATGAACAACAAATTATGGAGGTAATTGCAGCCCAGGAACGACTTATTAATCAGCTAAGAGGACAAGTATAAACTTTTCAAACACAACAAATACAGCAATTACAAAATCAACTACTTACACCAAAGGACATATTGTAGCAGTTTAGACAACTAAGATGTCTCGACGAAAATCATAGCACTATGTCATTCATTAAATCAGTTCAGTCAGTGATGTTGCTGTGTCATAGTGACAACATGGAATTAATGAATTTAGCAATGACCAAAGTGCAAATGATGGCGAGGCAAGTAGATATATCCAGGAACTGGGAGACGGTTACATGGACTCAAACAAAGTCGAAGATAATGGAACAATGCAAGCCCAGGACAACATATGGAGATGTTTTCAACAAATGCAGGAATGTAAAAGTATGTAATTTAAAAGAACTTTTTAATTATTTTGAAAAATGTAAAAACGAAGTAAATGAAATATATTTATTCGCCAATAATAACCATTATGTTTACAAACCAGATAGAGTAGATAGAGATTTAGTAAATATTCTAATAGAAAAAATAGATATCACATTACGATCTCATTTAGATCAAGCAAGTTCACTAAACGACATTATAACAAGATATACACAGATCAGAGTTTTGGACGATCCTAGAGCCATACACATAAAATACAGGAAAAACATAAATAATTATAATAATACTAACACAAACACGCCAACTGTATCAACCACTCAAAGACACAATTACAGTAATCATTACACTGAACAACGCCAATATACAAACAGACTCCAAAACCAAGAAAATAGGCAGAATCATGACCTTACACAAAATTTTAACAAGGGCTCTAACAATTACCAATATTGAAGGAACAATAACTCTTTCAAAACTAGAAACGCTAATAGAAGCGCTTGGACTCGCAATTCAAAACGAGTGCCTGAACCTTTGAAAATAGGTACTCTCCAAGAAGAACAATTAAGAGGAAATAATGATTTAAATTTTATAGTATCGCCTCAAAATCTATATTACCCACAGTAAAAATTTCTATAAGCAAGCAAACAATTATATGTCTTGTCGATACAGGTTCCACCAAATGTATCCTAAAGGAAAGAATATTGACTGACAATATCCAAAAATTACTCTTAAGAATCCTTTGTCGACTAATACACTTAATGGTGCAAATAAAATTAAATTTGAAGTGACAACACCTTTACCGAAAGAATTCGGTTGTATGGAAACACTCCAATGGAAAATATATAATAATTTCTCAAATAAAAATTTTTCTGCCATAATTGGTCAAAATTTTTTATAACCCATAAAGATAAACAAGGTTGTGTGGAAATACTAAACAATAAACTTTAATTTAAAAAATATAATTATCCGTCAGGCAACCTTAAGGCTGCTTACTGAGTTCTAAAATCTATTCTAGACATTTTATCATGTAAATAAAGTATACCACGGAATAGTAACCACAAACGAAAGGCCTTTATATTCTAAAATATATAGGTACCATCAAATACACGAGGATTAAATAAACGCCAAATTAAAAAAATTATTAAGCCAAAAATAATAACTCAGGAAAAAATAAGTATAGAATTGTTATTGACTACAGGAAATTAAATGAATTTAAAATTGACGATAAATACCCTATTCCGATTCTAAATTCATTGTTGGACAAAGTTGGTAGAGCAGAATATTTTACAACATTGGATTTGGCAAAAGGGTTCCATAAATTCCAGTAAGGGTGGATATTGGGCAAAAACAGCGTTTTCAACACTATTTTGACGCTATGAGTTTTTCATCTGCCATTAGTCCTGAAAAATGCTCCATCAACCTTCCAAAGGCTGATGAATAAAATCTTAAAAGAATATATTAACAAAATATGTGTCGTTTATATAGACGATATATTGGTGTTCGGAACATCCTTGAAAGAACACTTAACCAATCTAAGGCTAATATTTAAAGCACTAAAAAAATCACATCTCAAAATATAAATCGATATGAGTATGGACACTAAAATACTTTCGACCGAATGTCTTTGCAGAGAATTTTGTTTAGAGTGTGATAGAGGACAAAATATTCGGGTAAAGACATAAACACAAAACTTCAGAGTTGGCTTCTCAGCTTGGTGAAATATAATTTTTCAAATGAATATATTAGGGGAGAGATTAACAATGTTGCCGATTTCTTCAGCCGAATAAGAAATGACGAAATTAATGATCAGATGGAAATTGCACAAGGTGAAGAAGAAAACAATAGCATGACAGCCGAAATAGAAACGGTCTATTCCCAAGAGGAAGATCTGGGCTATACAATTCCAAATATGGTACAATCGTCAATCGGTTTAGGACATAATAGTTATAGAGAAAAACGAAAAACAATTGAAGAAATATTCAAATTTAAACGTATTTAAATAGATACAAATTAATTTAACGCGAATGGAGTCTTAGATATCATAAGAAAAGAAATAGATAAAGGAATATACTCTAGCCTAAATCGTCACGAATAATACAAAGTACAGAAAATAATGGAAAAGGAATTTTCTATGAATCCCAATGTTAAATTCGTCAAAATTTTCTCGATTGGCAAAGAACATTACGAAGAATTAAGAAAACAAATCGCCCTCTTCCATAAACACTAAAGCGGACATTACGGTGTAACAGCAACTTTCGAAAAGTTTAAAAATCCTCAGCTTAAGGAAGAAATTACAAAAGTCATTAACAATTGCGATACATGCTCGGGAAGAAAATATGATAGAAACCCCATCAAAAGCAAGTTTTACATGACCGAAACTTCGCATACTTCTAATGAAATTACATACTTACGTCAATAGCAAACATTCATTCATCGTTTTTATTGATAAGCTTTCAAAACATGGCACATACCTGCCACTTAAGGATAGAAACAGTATCACACTTGTTGCACAATTATAACAGTTTTCAGCGATTAAAGAAAAAGTAAAAAAATGGTATTCGACAACGAATTTAACAATGAAAATGTTAAGATATTTATGCAAACTGAAGGAATAGAATATCACATTACTAAACCAAATAGCCACACTGGCAACAGCGATACTGAAAGACTAAACAACGCAATCATAGAAAAAATAAAAACTTTAAATCTGGAAAATTATTTACCAGTTACACAACAAATATCTAAAGCCATAATGTTATACAATGACACAACTCAGTACAATTAAATGCACACCATTACAAGTTCAAAATCACACAATCGATCACACCATAATATATGTAAGGTTATATAAAGTAAAAGGACAACTAATATCAAAGGCAAATAGAAACAAGACAAGAAGGTTTTATAAAAAACTATAAACTTGTACGACACAAAGAAGAACCAAAATTCTGAAAAAAATTATTACAGGGAGTGCACACGAGCAATATTATTAGAACTAATAAATACAACAATCTCATTATAAACGAAAATTAATTTCCACTTAAAATTAAAGTTACAGGTAATATTGACTTAAATAATTTGAATATGAACGAAACGATATTTACAGTCAAGGAAAAAAGTTTACATACACCCTATGATTTAGGGGTTTTAGAGAGTTTGTGAAGAAATTTAAAAAAGTATTTATATATATGCCTTAAATATGCATTAATAAATAAGTTTATTTTTGAAATAAAAAGTAATTCTTTTACATAATAAAAACAACAATAACAAAAATATTAAAAATTCATAGGAAAAAAGTCTACATACAGTTTACAAAAAAATAATTATTTAAAAATTTTATATATAAAAAATAAAAATTTTACTTTCAGTATTTTGTTTATCCACTTTGCGCATCAATACCGCTTGAAGACGACGTGGCAATAATGTCACCATATTCTGTATAATAGAGAGTGTTATTTCGGCCCATATACGGCTAAGGGCAGTTTTTAATGTTTCACGGTTACTAATGACATATTTTTGTAAAAAGGGCTTAAGTCTGCTGACTGGAGTGGTGAATTTAACTGTTTGGAAGTATCATTAATTTCCCAGCCCCAAGCTATCAACAGATGCCTTCAGATTTTGTTCCAATATGTTCTTATATTGATAGCGTTCCATATTACCTTCGACAAAGACCAAACGACCCAGTCCAGATGTCGCCATGGCGCCCCAAACTATGTTTACCATGTTTGACTGTAGGTATTATATTCTTTGAATCAAGTGCAGTGTTTAATTTTTTCCAAGCTTTGGAATGACCATCACTTCCGAAAACGTTATACTTACTTTCGTCGGTAAATAAAATTCCAAAAATCCATATCCTTGCCTATATGTGCCTTAGCAAACTCAAGGCGAAACTTATGAAATTAGTGGCTTTTTGCGTGCTGCTCTGCTCCTAAATCCATTGCCATGTAAAACGCTTTTTATTGTTCGTGGATCAACAATTATTGGATCCTGATGGACTCATTTCACAATACTGGTAACATCACGACTCGAAAGCTTCTTAGATCTGCCAGATCGTGGTTTATTTTCGGTACTATTGTTGTTGTTCGGTACTATTGTTTCCAATGATCGTCTGTACAGTAGCACGATTAAATTTTGTTGTCTTAGCAATTTATTAATATGATTTATTTTCCTTTTAAAGATTTACTACCATATATATTTTTTTTTTCATTCATTTCTCTTTATTTAGTAGTATTTATATGATTTTGTCTTATATTCTATACTAAGTAAAGAGTTTAGATATCGATAAATCTTTTCTTCTTAAGCATTAATTTTTTTATTGGGATTTAAATATGTGTAATCTTACATGTAATTAATAGTAAAGGAAAAATTTACAAAAACCTTACTGTTCATATAAATATTAAAAACTTAACTACAACCTTATCTAACCTAACTCTAAATTATATTGAGATTATATCTCTTATATGCTCGGTTTCAGAATACTGACATCTTATCATAAAACTATTAGAAAGTTTGAAACAAGCTTTACTTTAGCAATATCATGTAGTTTTTCAGTTGAATGATGCCATGGCAAGTTTAAAATAATTTTTAACAGCTTATTTTGAGCAATCTGCAATTTCTTAATGTGAGAGGATGCAATTGTACTCCAAGCTGGAGCTCCATATAAAAACACAGATTGAAAAACCGTTTTAAAAATAAGCATTTTATTTGGAATATTCAGTTTCGATTTCCTATTTATGAGAGGATACATAAGGCGAATTAAGTGACTGAATTTATTCAGGATATATGTGATATGTTCTCTGAATTTCATATTTGGATCTAGTATTAAACCTAGGTATTTAACATAATTTTCCCATTTAATTTCGCAGTTATCTTAAATTATGCATCTTTGAGGAATATAAATTGTATTTCTTCGTCTAGTAAAATATATTGATTTAGTTTTTTCTGCGTTGACCAGGATTTTCCATTTATTAAAATATGTGCGCAATTTTTGTGTTGCTCTCTGCAGATTATCTCTTATATCATTTGCCAGAATCACCGAACATAAAACTGTAGTGTCATCAGCAAAAACAGATAATGCGCAACCATTCGGAGTAGGGATGTCTAACGTAAAGATATTGTACAGAGTAGGGGATAGACAGGAGCCTTTTGGGCACCCTGCATCAACACTAATCAGGGAGGACTTTTTACCACAAGCATGTACTTTAAATGTACGCGCCGACATTTGGATCATTTTTATAGTGCTTGTAGGGAAATTGTGATTAATCATTTTGAAGATCAATGCACATTGCCACACCGGGTCAAAAGCTGCTTTGATATCTAACAGGACTATGCCAGTAGACTTTCCATTATTAAATTTGTTTTGTACTAATTTTCTGATATATAATAGAGGGTGTACGGTATTGTGCTGTCTCCTAAACCCATATTGTTGTGAGGGAAGGATGCCTTTCTCTTCAACAAACTTAAAAAGTTTTTCCTTAATAATTTTTTCCAGAATTTTGCTTAGGGATGATAAGAGGCTAATTTGATTGTAGGAGGATGGATCTTCTGGAGGCTTACTTGGTTTCCTGATGGGGATAACTTTGGATTCTTTCCATGCCTTAGGGAAATAACAGAGGCGGAGGTATAAATTTATAATAGAGGTGAGATATTTTGTACCCTTCTTTGAGAGAACTTTTAAGTACCTATTGTCAATATCCTCTATTCCCGGAGACTTACGAGGTTTGATCTTTTTGATATAATTTGAAATAGTAGCGGTATTAATTGGGCTGTCTAAGGGTATGTATCAGAAGTGTTAAATGTTTGTAGGGTCTCATTTACTACACTTGTTGTATCAATGTCACTTAGATTTGATGTAAGTTGATGATTAGAACGAAATGTTTGTGCCAGTATTTCGCATTTTTCTATTCCATTAGAAACACGAGACCCATTATGTATTAAAGTTGTAATATTATTTGGCTTCTATCTTAATATTTTTGTAGCGGCCCAAAAAGGGGAAGAGCCTATTTCAATGGTTGACAGGAATTGGTTCCAGGAATGATTTTTAAAAATCTCAATTTCCTCCTGAACTCTTCGATTTAACAGCTTTAGATTGATCTTATCCGTTACGTTACGATATCGCATCCAATTCCGTCGGCAATAATTTCGAAGAGTAATTAGCCGTTTTAAATTGGGAGGAAATGGTTTGCGTTTGATAAGCAGATCTTTACGAGGAATGCTTTGTTCTTTTGCAGCCTTTATAGCCTCAGTAAAAGTTGATATCATATTATCAATGCTAGATGTTTCTGATATAGTGTCAGTGTTGGCATTGTTTAAGTATCTATCTACGGTACGGGAAAAGCGAGACCAGCTTGCTTTCTTATAATCAAATATGCGAGGTGTATTCAGAATACTTGCCGTGTTCATGCAGATTCTAACGGGTAAATGGTCAGAACTTAAATTGTTGATTACTGTCGCTTGAGAAAATTTAGTTATTGAGTTTGTAAGGAAAACGTCCAAGGTAGAATTTTGCCTTTCTAGACTTGGTGCAATAAAGGTATGTTCCTCAGGTGCTATCAAGTTCATTTTGTTTGTTTGAAGTAGGACAAATAAAATTTTACCCCAGCAGTTTGCTCGACTACATCCCCATGAAGTGTGTCTGCTATTGAAATCTCCTCCTAGCAGCTAGTCTCCTGTATTCCTACTTAGCTTATGTAAGTCTGAAGCGAAAAGTCGTTTCTTATTTAGTGCTGGCCCCATAAGGCCACCAGGGAAATAGCAAGCAAATAGATCTATGTTGTGACCGTTTGTCAGCTCAATCCGTACAATCCGACATTTTCTATTAAAGAAGTGTACATAGTAGGGAGCAGCATATATTTTATGTTTTTCCTGACAATGAGATCGACTCCGCCACCTCTAGCACATTCTCTGTCACATCTATAGCAGTAGAACATATTGTGTCTAATGGAGATACTACTGTTTAGCCAAGTTTATGACAAAAGACAAATATCTATTTTGTTATTTATAAGGAATTCAAAGAGCTCATTTTTTTCTTTCGAATGCCTCTAGCATCCCATGTAATGATATTAATTGTTTCTTGCATTAGTATAAGAACTTACATGCCAATTCAGTGATAACAGTGAATTGATCAGCTTTAGATTTGCAATCACTCAATCTTCTTACTAATTCTATTGTCAAGTTTTGTAGCTCTTGAACTGAAAATAATACATTTGCAGAGTGCTGAGGACTAGTTTGAATACTGTGTCGAGAAAACTGACTCCACTGGTTACTAGCATTGTGGTTATTTTGGTGTAGATCATTTGGAAAATTTACATTGTAATTAGCAAAGGTATTAGTAGGTTTATTATTTCTAGGTAGTTTCCTATAAAGTCGTTCCCTAAGTTCCATATAATTTTGTCGGCTAAGGCAATTAGGGGATAAAGCCTCATGAGGTCCATTACAATTGGCACATTTTAAGGTCTGAGCAGCACAATCAGGGGTCTTGTGTGGGCTAGCATTTTGCGCAGAAGGTCTTAACATTACAGTATGATGAGCCATGACCAAACATTTGGCAATTACGGCACTGGGTGATTTTATTTTTTGGACTACTTTTGTGCTCCCATTTGACTCTAATGTAATCAATGTTGCTGTGTTTATCTCTGAGTTCCCTCAAAGTGATCGATTGTCTTTTAAAATAGACAACATAAAAGACAATTACGTTGTTAGCCCTTCCAGTTCTGTGGACCAACTTGACATCAAGGCAATTTAAACCCCTTTGGATTAGTTTTGATTTCAAGACATCGGTGTTTTGACTATCTAGTCCCAAGAGCAATGCCTTAAATGGCTTATCATTTTTAGTGGCATATTGGAAGAATTCAAATTTGTCTTTTAAATGAAGTATTAATTTGTCATAGTCTGATTTATTTTGACAAAAAACTTTTATGCCAATTCAAATTCTTTTGATCGAGAAATCAGAGATTTCTAGTTTTGCACATGCTTCTTTAAGTTGAATTAGATTACACTTAAGAATAGTAAGTGGTGGTACATACGTTTTCTTATTATTATTTTCGATTATTATTTCATCTTGCAAATCATCGTGGTCAACCAACGTCTGCAGTGGATGGTAGTAATTAGCACTCGTAACGGGAGCACTTGTAGTGTGTTTTGTTTTTATTTTTTTCATCGCGTTGTTAAAGTTGAGACTGCGCTTAATATTAGTGGACTATTTATAATTATTGGTAAATGCAATTGTTTTTGTTTTTCTTTTCCCATTAAAAAATGTGGAACGCTTCACGATTTTGCGTGTCATCCTTGCACAGGGCCATGCTGATCTTCTCTGTATCGTTCCAATTTTAGTATATGTTCTGCCGAAGCAAGAAGACTACCATATTTTAAACTGAAATATGTGTCTCTTTTTGATTTGCCATTTTCGAGGATTAAAATTAAAATAATGTCTTCTTTTATTATCACTTTGTCCACTTCAACAATTGTAATTCTTGTAAATTTCAATAAATCAACAAAGTTAACTAATATTTCGCTTTCTTTGTTCTAAAATTTATATTTAATATTAGTAGTTGCATGTTGTATGTAGACTTTTTTCCTGCTAATTATTATATTTTTCCCTAATAACTTCTGTGTTATATCTTAAGTATAAATACCTTTAACATTGGTATAACAGCTTTTTAAATTTCGCCACTAATTCTCTAAATCATCAAAATCGTAGGGCGTATGTAGACTTTTTTCCTTGACTGTATATGAAATGAGATAGACATTTTTTTGCTATACCTAGCAAAATAGAATTTGGTTGAAATTCTAAGCCTTTAATAAATATTGAGCTATTTATATTTTTGTTTTGTTTGTAAGACCACTTGAAGTCATCGACTTTTATTGCGATGACCCAATAATTAAAATTGCCACACTTGAAAGAAAAAAGTAAACAACAACAAAGCAAACAGAAGAAATTATGTTAAAAATAGAATTAAGAAATTTTAAATAAGTTAGTCTTAAGATCGGTTTAAAAGAATAAAAACGCGATTCAAACAAATTTTTGTGTTTTATTTAAAAACGTTATTCGTGCTCCATAAACCGCTCGATGTGGCCGATGCATTGCGGAGCCCAAATGGAATAATTTTTAACTGTTATAAGCCACCGTTCGCACTGAAAGTTTTCTCCTTATCCTTTTCTGCAATCTCTAACTGCCAATACCAGCTTCGCAGATCTAGTGTAGAGAACCATTTTGTTCGGCTAGCGTCTACAGCGGGTAGTTGTATTTTGAATGACATTGTTCAGCTTCCTGTAGTCTACTCAGAATTTTGTGCTACCATCTTTCTTTTTAACTACGACTGCAGGCTCGATTGCACCGCTTTTCTCCATTTAATTTACCAGCTCCTTAACCTCATTACGCTTCGCTAGAGGTATACTTCTGGGTGCCTGCTTTATCGGTCTCGCTTCGCCCGCAGTAATTTCATGTTTTTACTACGGCTGGTCTGCTTTTATTTTAATTTTTCGTGGCGATAACGCAGACATGCCTCTTTAGAAGCTTTTTGGTTTTATCTCTTTCGGTAGCTGCCAATCTTGTTCTCATTTCTTTACATTTTCATCAAATAGCTGCTGATCGTTGGCTGACATATTCGTAGGTTCCGGCAATTGTTTTCTATTTATTACTTCTTCTACTGGAGCACATTGGAATCCCTCTGAGCTTTCACATACGAACTTTTCGTTGCCTGATAGATTGAGCACTCTTACTTCATACGTGCCCATATCAATGAGTCAATAAGAGGTGGTAGACTCACCTGTCCCTAGAATAAGTTTTCCACATTTTTCCTTCACTATATCATGTCTAATTATAGATTGCGTCGCACCGGTGTCTACAGTGAAGATGTGTTGTCTGCCATTAATGTACCCGCCAGTGTAAGGTTGCTGTTATTTTACTGCATCACTGATATGGAGGTTGCGGGGAACTCGCTAGTTAGTTAGCTAGCTCACACAGTGCTAACTTGTTTTAATTTAACAACTCGTTGGTTTATTGTTTTACCCGTTTATTATTTCTCTATGGTGATACGGATCTTGGCCTTATGCATGGCGTTTTACAGTTTCTCTGAAAGTGAGAGCGGTTGCGCCCTACAGTTTTTGGAAGTGACCGCTCTTTCCAAAGTTAAAACATTTCAATTTTGATATTTGCACAGCTAGGAGCCGCTTCTCTAACAAACGCTTATCTTATTACCAGTTGTTGACAGCTCTAATTTGTTTAGTTTACATTTGAGCCAGTCCACTTTAAAATCTTGAAACTTTATTTTTTCTCTTTTTTATTTAACTTTTATTTAATTTATTTTATATAAGTATGTACGCAATCTATCTTCTGACACCAATGTTACGTTTTTACCTTTTTTAAACGTTTGCATTATTTTAAATTGCGTGGAATAAAATAAACGTAGCGAATTTATTGTTTTGCTTTATACGGTAGTTTATTCACACAATTATAACTATACAGTATCTAACTTATTAAATATCCGCTTTATACACCAATTTACTTAATACTCAACTCTTAGTATGACTTTACACTATAACTACTAAACTATAACTGACTTGACTAAGCGTAATGCGCCGGCTTTTATACAAAATTAGTACTAATCTCGAATGTTCTGGTAAAAACTAAAAACTTCTCAAATCATCTATTCAGATCCGTTAATTCAAATATAACACACAAAAATCGAACTGTCAGCACCGTCAAACACGCAATTGGTAACATACAATTAACTAAAATAATTACGGCATTGACAATATGGTATATTGACAGCCTTGACGCAAACCAATAGACTAAAATCCCTCAAAAAAGTTGTATAACTCCAAAGGCACTAATGTTTGTGTTTCTTTTCCTTAGGCATTTTTATTTTCGTAATAATATATATAAGCCAGTCAGAAACTTTCTAGAACATTTTTTTTTCTGACAAAACTAAAATAAGCATTCATCGATCTGATAGGCGAAATCCTAACTCGAATCAAAACATATGACTGGAACCGTAAGACATGGAGTAAGGGTAAAAGGGGTAGTAGGGGTAAATAACAGCATCCAGACTCGGTAGAATTGTATTAATTAACAATTTGTACCTGAAAATTCTAAAACAATAATTTGAAGGAAAGAGCCATGCAGTTAGTGCTAAATGATTCCTTTATATATCAACATGATAATGAAATATACGTTTTTTATCGTTAAGAAATGGCTACAATATTACACAATACAACTTAAAACTCCTCCTCAGTCACCTGATCTTAACCCAATAGAACATCTTCGGGATCACCTTTGGCGCCAAATACGAAAACGGGTGGTGAAAGGAAGGGCAGATTTAATAAATATTAATAATGGAAGAGTGGCTTCCTATTACAACAATACAAATTGAAAAAATTATTTCAATTATTTCAATTTGTATTGTTAAAAACCAAAAAATTGTACTTACAGCGTACTAACTTTTAATTTTATTGTTTGGCTTGTACAAGTTAAAGAAATATAAGGATAGTGTTAATTTTGTTAATTAATATCGATAACTCTTTAACTTTAACTCCGCCAAACAGAAATAAAATTTTTTGTTTGAATTGACTTAAATTTTATTGAAATCAAATATATAGATTGATTCACTGTATATATTAAACGTTCAGTGTATTATGAGTATAATGTTTTGTGCTTTAAAGTTTGTTAAAAAAGATTTTGTTGCTAATATTTTTGTACACATTTTATATGTGTGTGATATCTGATTGTTCTGTTGTGTGTTAAATTTTATGTATCACACAACCTCTTTCTTAAATTGAGCACAATTTTTTTTTATTAATTTCTTAGGGGTGGGCTATTTTATACGCACTTGTCACAGAAACGGATATGTTTTTAGTTTATATTATGTAAGTTATAGTAGAAAACATTTGTTCCATTATTCTCTCTACTTCTCTATTTCATTGCTGTGCAAACCCCTGGTTTGTTGAAGCAAAAGTATGATTATTTTGATTATTGTAATTAGATTTTTTTGTAAGCAAGAGAGTTTCGCAAGAACGGCATTTTGAAATCACATAGCCATAGTAAAATTACTTTTAAGGTGGTGTTTAAGAATCAGCTATTTTTTGGTTATTCCGTAGCTGTCAACGGTTTTGTTTTTATTCATGTTTTTGTTCATATTTATGTTTTTTTATTAAAAACAGATACAAAAATTTTTGAAAATTTTACAATTATTTGAAAATTTGTGAATTTGTATATTTTTTAAGAATCTTTGTTTTTTAAATAATAAGTAAATAAAAAAGTAAAGAATTTCAAAGTTTTCTTCTAATTTCTGCCGCTGAACAAAATATTAACGACTGATGCATTTATACATATTTTTAAGAAGAGCATCGCCAAATTGAAGCTTTGGTGTCTTTTGATGTGATTTACGAGTCGTCATTATTTTAAACACTTTTTTGTTATTATTTATCTTTTATTAATTAAACCTACATACAGAAAAAAATCAAATTTTTAAATTTTAAATTTTTAAATTTTTAACTTGAATTTTTCAATAGTAAGCAACTTTGAATGTATGTAAAACTACATTAAATACGTATTCATCTTTAAAACCAAGATGGGTTTGTTAATTTGAAAACATTTAATATTGAATTAAAAAAAATATTTTTCATTGCCGGATCAATTTAATATCAACAACGACAGCTGTAAACCAAAAATGCTAATGTCGATTTAAAAATGCCAATACTTCAATTTAAAATCGTAAGTTTTTAAATTAAAAAAATCGTAAGTTTTTAAATTAAAAAAATCGTAAGTTTTTAAATTAAAAAAGTATATTTTCGATTCAATGTGAAAACAATTTTAAAATTGTAATGCACGTTGTTCAATGTATTTTAATGGTGAAAGAACATAAAATTCACGTTGATCTATGCAAAACTTGTTGATTTGAAGGTAATCAACATTGATTTAACTTTGTGGTAATTAAATTTAAAACTGAGCCACCTCATAAAAAAAACTGAGCCACTTCATTTTACACGAATTAAAAGCCAACATAGAAAAAAATTAAAGCCGTCAAATAGAAGTTTTATATTTTTTGAGTAATAAATAATTAAATTAATGGAAAATAGAAAAATTGAATTTAATACTACATACTACAACTGTTGCCGATGTTACAAGGTAAGTAAATAAATTTGAATATGTATATTTCAATTAAACACGCAGCATCGAGTAGTGGCAGACTATATGCTAAAATATGTCCTTTTTTCTCTTCACACAGCCTACAGAAGTCCGGAGTACCACTTTCACACAGGAAGTTCCTTGTAAGAGTTTCCTTGTGTCAAGTTATTATCTAAACATACTCATAAGTGTTCTAATATCCAATTCCAAGAGTAATTGCGTTTTCGATTCATCCAACTTGAGCCATTGGGCCCTGGATATTTTGCAGTAGTCTATAACTCCATAAGACTCTGGATTTTATCAAGACCCCTTGCCGTTCTTAAGAGAACTCTTGTCGTTCTCGGTTGTCTTATCAATCGTTCCAGATGTAATGACTTGTTTTCAGAACCGGGTGTAGCCAGTTCGCTTATAACTTTGTTAAATCTTGGACTTATCCATGTTGACTGCTCAACCGTCAAACAGCCGTGCCGATCCTATCTACCTGTTACTCACAGGTATATTCGCTCTTGGCATTTACCTAAAATTAAAACTGGTGATCTCATAACCCATCGACCTCTGCCGCCCGAATCACTTGATAACACCAGATCATATTGATCACACTATAGGTTTATGTAAAATGATTTTTAAATCAATTTCTCTTTCAGCAGAAGTACTTTCATTGCAAGACTGTTTACATGCGTCTCTAGAACATATAGATTCTTATTTATATAAAATTCTTACTTATATAAAAATTAATAAAAATTTAAATTGCATTTTGAATTTAAAACATATAAGTAAAATGTTTTGAAAGAAAATGTAATCAAAATGGCCCACTGTACTAGTATAGTACAGTTGTGCAATGTTGATTCGAACACTTTCAAGTTTAATTTAAAAATGTTCCTTTTTTGAAATAATGTAGAATTTAATATTGCACGTTTTTGAATTAAAAATTCCAAATTTTTGATTTAAGATTGGTCAATGTAAAACCAAGTACAATCAATTTTAAATCAAAGATGTTTCTTGTTGTTGTTGTTTTGTTAAGTTGTTTTTAAGTTGAACGTGGTTGTATTTGCGATTTTCTACCTTGGCTAGCTCTCAAGTTATTTCTTGCTGATTTAAGGTTGTTTTTGTTAAATTAATGTTGTTTTCTCTCTGTGTGTAAACTTAATTTTTTGTGAGTTTTTCTTCTCGTTTATTTATTTTTTGTTCACTTTTGACAGTTGCTTTTTTATTTCACCATGGTCTCTTTTTGACATTAATGGTTCAAGAAATGCACTGTTGTTTTTGTATTGTTGTAAGTGGAATTTCAACGAAATGCTTTATTTTTGTTTATCTTTTCGAACTCTTGAATTATATTGATTTCTTTGCGTTTGCATTTTATTATATTTTTGTATTGATTTGTAGTTGAAAGCATTTATTGTAAAATTTTAGTTTTAAGAATATTTTTGAAAATAAAATCAGTTCTAAAGCAGCACTCAAACCATAAACTCCCTTTACTTAACTGGCGCCAAACAAAAAAAAAAAAAAAAAAAAAAAATATAAAACAAAAAAAGGACCCTAACAAATAAAATTAATTCCTTAAAGAAAGAAAATTATTGCTAAAATAAAACAAAAAAATGAACCCTAAAGTAGTGTCCACAAATAAATTTAATTTCTTAAGGAAAGAAAATTACTGCTAAAATAAAACAAAAAAGAACCCTAAAGTAGCGTTCAGAGATAAAATTAAATCTTTTTAAATAAAAAAAATTATTGTTGAAAGAAAATAAAAAAGAAACATTAAAATAATAGTGTTAAGAAAAAAATTTGTAATCCTAAAAAACTGTGTGAAAGTGAATAAGTGAATTATTATTTTTCCTTCTCATCACGTTATTAACATAATTAAAAACACACACAACATACTTAATTGGAAAATAATAAAAAACGAAGATAAAAATATTCCTTTCAATTAAAACATATTAAAATCAATAAAATATAGAAATATATTTTTCAAAAAATTTAATTTGGAATACTATGTTAAGAAAAGTTATATTTAATAACAAATGAAATATAAAAAGTACAAAATAAAAACCCTAATTTTAAGATGGAAGAACTTTTCATATCAAAATGTTTAATCCAAAGAATTTAATAAGACCATCAATTTTAACCAATTACCAAACTTCAAGATCAAACAACGCTCCTAGTTCCCAAAATCCGCCGAATGTTCCCAAAATTATGCCGAATTAGAAGAAACAATTACAAATTTATGGGTCGATTATGGATGGCAAGAGAACTTCAGTTGCGTTTCCGAACGGCAACTAGAAATTTGTAATTGCCTAAATAGCAATTGGAATTAATAGATTTTTAGTTGCCAGTTGCCATACGTAATGCAATTTTCGGCAACTGGTAACGCAACTAAAGTTCTGTTGCCATCCATAATCGACTCATTTGTTACCCAAATGTGCAGCGGACACAGTGCTGCTACTGAAAAAATTTTAATTCTAGCAAAATGTCTTCAAAAATCTACTAAAATCGATATAAATCTACCAACTTTTAAAACCATTAAAAAACATATTTTTGATACAAATAAATTTTTTTACTGATATTTTTAGAAATGTTGATATACTGTAAAGTGTACATTCTTATTTTTTCACTGTGTGTTTTTGTAAATATTAGCGTAAAGTGTATAAGAAAACAATTCTAAAAGGAGAGAATATTTTAGTATTCGGTTTCTCTTTTTGGCTTAAACAACATCATCTAAGCTTTGAGAAATAGATTACGCTAGGTTTTTTGTATATTCGGATGGATTTTCTACCATTCCTTTGTCGTAAAGGATTCTTCTGTTATTATAAGTAGTCGTTTTTCGAATCTAATGATGCTCCCGGAAAAGTTCGATTCAGGTATTAGGAAAGATGCCACTTTTGCTTCGAAGTGCGAAAGAGAAACCACTTTTCACTTTTCTTGAAGTGTGTTTGGAATCATAGTCTTGTCAAAGGGATCAAGATCCTTGCACGCCTAATTTCTTTACATTGGTTACCAAATTATTTTTTGAATATGTTTAAACAATCTATTTAATTCATGGTACTTTCATACAAAGTACCAACTATACTTCCGTCGTACACTCCTACGCTATTACCAAAACCACCATTGAACTTCACTGAAAGTTTAGTCGTTTTTTTTTAGTTTTAGTTTTTTACATTATGAAATTTTACTACAAGATTACAATTATCAACATAATATATAACATATTCATTTAAAAAAATTGTTTTTTTTACGTAAAGTTCTTTTATTTTTGCCCTCTACAATTTGAGACAATAAATAATTAATAATAACCACAAATAATATAAAACCAATACAAATAACAAAATTTGTTGTTATCTGAAATCGCCAAATTAGTGCAGTGGTACTCCTTTCAATTTTTTGACGCCAAAACATTGAATAACTTCGGCATTTGTTGCGCAGCTTCAGTTATTGCAAGAATTCTTTAGTTTTTTTTTCTAAATTATGTAAAGCCTTAAGTACAGTTTCAAAAAAACGTAAAATGTTTAAATTTATTTTATTTTAATAATATATTTGTTTCAATAGTTTTCTGGTACTTGCCTGTTTTCTTTACGTCAATTACTTTATATATCGAAAACGAAACGAAACGAACACGCGCACTAAAAATTCAGAAAATTCTTAAAACCTAATGAAATAAGTGTTTAAAAATAACAAAAACATAAGAATATATTAAATAAAACATCATTTGTTACGTGGAAATAAAATTAAGTGGAATTGTTTAAATATTATTGATTAAAAAACACTTTTGTTTGGCCCAGCTATGGCTGAGTGTCACAAATGTAAAAATGCAATACGTGGTGAATCAGGAATACATTGTGAAGGTGTTTGTAAGAAAGTATTTCATAGTTCCATTAAATGCTCGGGGATTGACCAATACTCGGGAAAAATACTGGAGGAAAGAAATTTTATGAGATTTATGTGCGATGATTGTATTCAATATTTTCATGATATTGATTTAGTGTTGAAGGAAATACAAGATGGCGTAAATAAAAACAAACAGAACTTAATCGAATATAAGAACGAATTTGCTTCTGCATTGAGCCATAATGAAAATGAAATAAAGCAACTGCTCGAAGCAATTGAAAGGCGATATGAAGAGAGACTTAGAAAAATAGATAAAGCACAAAAGAGCTGTGAAAAAAATGTATCAGAAATTAAAAAAGTTTATGAAATTATAAATGTTTATGAGAATAAGAACAAGAATTTGTGTAATACAAACGAAGAAAGTAATAAGAAAATGCAAAATAATATAACAAAAGCAATAAAAGAAACAAATGAAAAACAAAACAAAATGTCATTTGCTGAAATTGTAAAAAAAACAACAGTGTTGCCAGGGTTAAAAAAACAAGTGCCAATTATAATAAAACCCAAAGAAAAACAAGGAATTGAAAAAACAAAGGAAGACTTAAATAATAAGGTAGACCCAATTGACCTGAAAATAACTAATGTTGAAAACAGAAGTAATGGTACTCTAATTATACATAGTGAGAATAATGAAGAAAGAGAGAAAATTAAATCAGCCTTACAAAATGAAATGGGTGAAAAATATGTAATTAAAACACCAAGCAATAATGAAATGAGCGTTACAATAACAGATATGTCATTTAAATATTCTAATGATGAATTAATTGAAAAAATGAAAAAGCAAAATGCGGTTATAAAAAATAGTAATATAAAAATTATTAGAACATATGAAACAAAAAGGAACAACTATATCAAATACAACGCGAGAATATTAATTGATAACGAGTCGTACCCAAAATTACTGTCAATACAAAAAATTAACATTGGATGGGAAAAATGCCGAGTATTTGATGGGACTGAAGTATTGATGTGTTACAAATGTAAAGGATTTAATCATAAAGCTAGAGAATGAAGAAACCAAGAAGTGTGTTATAGATGCCATGGTAACCATAAACCGGAAGAATGTAAGGAGGAAGTTAGAGCCAAATGCATAAACTGCATACGATATAATCAAAAATTTAACCTCGGACTTGATGATAATCATAGCTATACAAACAGAGAATGTCCAGTATATGAAAATAAATTAAAAATAAAAATGAGAATGATTGGTTTTAATATATAACAATCAAAATGCATGAACGGTATATATACAAATGCTCAAGGACTATTGAATAACTTTAATAAAGTATAAATAATAGCAGGATTAAAAGAACCTGAATTTATAATACTATCGGAAACGCATTTAACGAATGACATTGAAGAGCATGAATACCAGCTGTTTAATTATGAACATTTTGTAACGTTCTCAAATTCAACACGCACCAGTGGGGTTACAATATATTTTAAAAAAGAATGGAATGTCGAAAAACTGTGTGAAAAAGTAGCCGAATCAAAATATTGGATGTGTGCTTATAAAGTAAAAAATAAAAATACAAACTTAATAATAATGGCAGTTTATAGATCACCAAGCTATAGTGAAATGGAATTTTGCAATGTATTCGAAGAAATCACTGAATTAATTACTGAAACGAATCTTGAAATAATTATAGCTGGTGACTTCAACATAGACTGGATGAAAAATGATACATATAAAAATAGGATACAATCAGTTTTGAATAATAATGGACTAAAGCAAGTGATAAATGAATACACGAGAATTACGGAAAGTACAAAAACATTAATAGATTTTGTTATAACAAATAATGTGAATGTTGTCGCCAAAACCAATGCTGATAATAAAATTGCGGATCATGAAACAATAGATATAATAATAAATAATAAAGACTATAATCAATCAACGAAGAAAGTGATAGAAATATTTAAATATAATAAAGATATGTTTAATAGAGAATTAAGAAATAATTTAAATCATTGCGAAAATAACAGCGTCAACTATATAACACATAACATCGATAAATGCATTGAAAATGCAATAAGAAAATTTACAAAAAAGAAAACTATAAATGAACAAAATAATATGAACAAATGGTTTAATGGAGACCTAAGAAAACTTAAAAAGGACAAAAACGTGAAATATTATATCGCGAGAACGTTAAACACAAGCGAAGCTTGGAATAACTGCAAATTAATAAGAAACACATATGAAACAAAAATAAAAAATGAAAAGAACAAATTTATTAATAAGAGTATTAGTCAAGCCAACGACCAAAAGCAAATGTGGAGAAAAATAAAGAATTTAGTAATTAATAAGAAACAAAATGTGATACAATCTGTGATATTTAATCAATTAGAATATAAGGAAAACCATATAATAGCCAATAAATTTAATTATTATTTTGTTGAGAGTATTAAATCAATTAGAAATTCAATAGAGCAAGTGCAATATATAAACCGAATACCAGAGATAAATTCTAAATTCAAGTTTCGTGCAATCAATCTTACCGAATTGAAAAATATATGTAGAACTATTAAAAATAAACCTGACTTTAACAATGTATTAATAAAATTAATAATGGATAATTGGAACACCATAGGAAATAGTTTGTTAAATATAATTAATAAATCTTTTGAAGAAGGAGAATTCCCGGAAAGCTGGAAAATATCATTGATAACACCAGTAGAGAAAATTACTAAAACAAAACAATGTGAGGAATTTAGACCAATAAATACACTAAAGACTTGTGAGAAAATTATCGAAAAGGTAGTGAAACAACAACTTGAGGAATATTTTGAGGGAAACAATATATTTTCGAAATACCAATCTGGATTTAGGAAAAACTTTTCATGTGAAACAACGTTAAATTATGTTATAAATAAATGGAAATATGTGGAGAAGGACAAAAGAATTACGGCTGTTTTCTTAGATTTCAAAAGAGCTTTCGAAACGATTGATCGTGATATTTTATTATGGAAACTTTATAATTACGGGATACAGGAAAATGAACTAAAGTGGTTTAAATCATACCTAACTGATAGGAAACAAATGGTGAAAGTAAATAACATAAGGTCAGGACATGTAAATAATGACTATGGTGTACCTCAAGGATCAGTTTTAGGAGCATTGCTATTTATTATATACATAAATGATATGCCAGAAGTACTTCAGAAAAGTGAAATTATATTATATGCTGACGATACACTAATATTTACAGAAGGAGATACGGATCAACAATGCTATGATAATATAATACATGATATGAATAATGTTAATGAATGGTTAAAAATAAATAAATTAAAGTTAAGTGAAGATAAAACGAAACTTATGCAAATAAATATGGACAATGATACAGTGTTTAAGATAAATAATCAAATAATAGAGAAAGTCAATCAAAATAAATACCTCGGTTTTATAATAGATAACAAATTAAAATTTAATGAACATATAAATTATATATGCAAGAAAATTGGTAAAAAAAAATTGTTTTTTTTAGACGAATACGTAATAAAGTTTCTATAATTACTGCAATTAATATCTACAACACCATGATAAAGGCACATTTTGAATTCGCCTCAACAATATCATATACTTGCTACACCGAAACACAAATTGAGAGAATCCAAAAGTTACAAAATAAGGGAATGCGTTCGATATTAAAATGTAATATATATACTCCAATGGAGGGAATGCTTAATGCACTTAAATGGCTCACCGTAAAACAGAGATTAAAGATGAACACACTGATTTTTATACAAAAGATGAAAAATGGAACTGCCCCACAGTACTTATTTGAGCAACTAAGGCGTGTAGGGGATATTCAACCATATCACTTGAAAAATGAAGGCAATTTCAGACTACCAAGGACAACCACAACATCAATGCAGAGGTCGTTACTCCATAAAGGGTTACACTACTACAATATGCTGCCGGATGATACTAAGAATGCAAATAATATAAATGAATTTAAGACGAAAATTATATATTTCATTAAGGATATTGTAAATTGAAATCTCTCTTTTTTTTGTATTATCATAAATGTAAAATTGAAAGTATTATAAATACTACTAAATAAATAAATAATAATAATAATTGAAAACAAATTGGATAGGATTAACAAATTTTATGAAGATAGTGATTTATCAATTTTTTTAATTCAGCAAAAATCTACCAAAATTGTATTTAGCCTACCATCTTATCAAACGAAAAATATTCTACCAATTTTGGTAGAATTCTACCAAATTCTACCTCTAGATGAGTGCTGAGGTACGGTTAAACTGGTACACGGAAGGCTACGAGACATTGGTAGATAATATTTGCATAACTCTAAGATCCAATGTGATTACATCCCATCCCATCCATTCTTTCCTCATTGTTGAAGCAGAAAAAATTAGAAATCATTTACAATATTTAAAACCCAGAAATATTGAATTTCATTGGTTCTCCATGGAAGTAGGTGGCTGCACCCAGACCACGACGATTTAAAATAATAGAACAGAAAATTAATAATGTTTTAGAAAATAATAACTGACATGTAATGATAAATAGAATGACTTTGGGAAAGATAAAAGAAATAACATATAAAACCAATGAGATTCTTAAATCGGAGAGTGTCAGATTTGAAGTATATTTTGGTAAATAAATTAAAGTGTGAATCAGAGATTATCAAGGAGGAGATTATTAACTTGCAATATATCATTCATTGGGCGAAAGTAGGAGTTGTAAATTCATTTATTTTATCTAACGATGAACTGAAAAAGATTAAAGACCTTATGAACACTGAAAACATTACGTACACAAATATTGAAGAATCTTTTGAATTTAGTGAAGTAAAGATAGTCACTAACCATAATTCACTTCTTTACATTATAAACATTCCTACAACGAAAAAAGGAACTAGTTGTAATTTGACTATATGTATATAATTATATATATATTATGTATATAATTTGATTATAACTTCCATTTGATGAAATAGAAAAGAAAAATAACCGTTGACGGTAACAAAAACAATCAACATATTTTTATCTTATTTTAAAAAAAGGGCAGTAAAATTAAAATAAAAACACAAAAATCTACCTAAACCATTAAAAACCCCATCATGTGCTAAAATAAAAAAGAATATGAATCGTTAACTAAAAAAGGAATAGTCCATAGTTGAAATTCTATAACTTTTATTTTTTCGTAGCATTAGCATTTAAAACCAATGCAGCATTTGCAGCACTAATGTCATCAACTACAGAACTTGGTTATTGAAATTCACTATCGCATTTGAAAAAATTGGGTAAATTATTCCTTCTGTTGCACAAAACTGGGTCTTTTCACCATATTTTACTTATGTAGTACTGTCAAGCGACAATTTTTACCATAAACGGTGAAGCGTGCCCTGAGGCCTCCACTAAGTTATCAACCGTACAAAATTATGTTTGCTTGGCCAATTTTCCGTTTAGATCAACCTATTGTAAAAATACTCATCAAAAATTTTTTACTATGATTGTTCGGTATTTTAAGACTTTTTTTCGATATTAAAAACAAACTTTTTTCTAAATAATTTTTATTTTTGCATTGGCTGTTTTCTTGTACAAAAATGTTTACAGAAAGAACAAAACTTATCTGAATTTATTCAAACAAATTTATAACAATAAACAGAATAGTTGGCGACAAAGTGAAACAAAACTTCAATTTCAAAAATTTATGGTTGCTTAAATGTGAACGAACAATTGATAGCCGCCCTGAGGCAGACGAAAGCGTTAGAGAGTTAATATTGTTAAAACTATTAAAAACTTTGGAGAAATATTTTAAACTCAAAAATAAAGTCCAAATCTTAACTCGCTTGGTGTAGGACATCTTTTGATACCAACGAGAAAGCAAGATAACATTTCTTAACATTTTTTAATGTAAAATTTTTCATTTACAAAAAAAAAAAAATTAAAAAGTCATAACCTTAATGTACATACATACAGACAATTTCATAACTCAAAAAACACAGTAATTTTTTTTTTTTATTTTCTATTATTTAGCATTAATATAGAGGTAACAGTTTGTTGCTGAGCTAATAATTTTTTACGAATCTGAAAGATATTTCCACACAATATAGATCATCCACACAATATAAATATACGCGGCACATGTATATAAAAATAATTAACTAAATATCATGTTTTTTGAGTTAAGACACTATTGTAGCGATATGTTAGAAATAAATTTATTATTGACTAAAATTTTTCGGCTGTATCCATAAAAAGTTATAATAGCTTTGTAAGAGGTTTATGTAAAAAAAATTAAAAGTTTGTATTCATAAACGATAAATAGGCTTATTAAGCTGTTATAAGCTTTTTATAAAATTATAATTTTTAATTGGGTTTGTGCCTTCTATAAACCTTTAATAAATTAAAATTTGTACTTATTTTAGTTTTTGATTTTAACAATTTCTGTTTTATTATTTTTTTGATTTTTTTTAAATTTTTATTTACACAAACATAAATAAAATGTGAATAAACAAAAATGAGTACATATGTATGTACATGTACCCTTTGCCTGCTCCCACACTAGGCGCTAAAGCACTGGACAGTGGCACAGTAAGTGTACCACTGTTTCTATCTGCTCTACGTCGTTACACAATCTACAAAACTGCGGCGTGCGTTAGTTCTAACTACTCTTTATCCATCATATCATGGAGTGACCCTTAGACCTTACTGATACATACACGAACAAACTTGGCAGCCTCAAGCTAGGCCAAATATCCTAGAAAGTCCACAGTCTAATACATGCTTCCATTCATTATGCACCCTGTCCAGAGTCTATTCCATCATGGCCCTAACTTAAATCCTAACAACCACTTACAGAGAGCGCAAGCGACTTTTGGTTGTTTAATACCAATCAAAAATTTCTCTTCAGCGCACAAAGCTGGCAAATTGAATACAAAAGCCAAGTTTACTCTCTGATATGATTGCTAGACATAGAACGCTGCCTTTCGAGACGTACAGAAAATCAAAGATTTTATTATTTGATATCTTTACAAGATGTTACCAATGGGAACAATCCAATCAACAACCCATAACTTCGGAAACAAAAAAGTAAATGGCGGTAGATTAGCCTCATTTGAAGGCCATGGAACAACATCTTGATAAATGCATTTGACTGATATTGAAGAAGGACATGCTAGGACCGTACGTGGAGGAGGCAAATTGATGTGGAACTGGCAAGAATGTGTAGAAGCTTGAAAAGTTAGAGCTTTGGCACAGATCAGGAACATATATGTAGATATATATATATGTGTATGTGCATATATTTACTACATACATACATATTGTTAGGTTTTAACCTTTTTAAAACGTTTGAGTTCTTTTAAATTGCGTAAAATAAAATAATGCAGCGAATTTGTTCTTTTATACAGTTCTTTTTATTTGTACACTTTTTATACAATTACGCTTTAACTTAAAACAGCAAGTTAATTATCTAGTACTTAATATTCATTTATACAACACTTTTATCCACTTCTAAACACGACTTTACTTTATGGCTGCTAAACGATAACTATATCTCACCAAACGCAATGCGCCTCCTTTTATAGCAATTCATTATCAATTGTGAATATTCTTGTAGTTACTACAAATTTCTATTTATCTACGTTAAATTCAAAAGATGTTAAATTATAATACACAAAAAGAAATCGAACTGGCAATACCATTAAACATGCAAGTGGTAGCACTCTTAATAGCGCAGACAATTGCAAATACATTTATTTACCGAAGGCCTTAACACAAACCAATCAAATATATAGCTAAAATCTCACAATACAGTCCCTAATGTGGTGTATTTTTTTAAGCATTTTTATTTTCGTAACACTGCCTCCCATTTAAGCCAGTTCGTCCCGAACAGACGATTATTTTTCATTATAATTATCTATCTCGCCAGTAGCTCTAGATGTACCATTTTCATTTTTAATCGCAGGCTATTGTGCCTCTGTATTCTGTATACCACATCGTTTAACCTTTTGACTACTTTATAAGGTCCATCGCAGTTAGTTTACAGCTTGAAATTTTTCCTTTCTTCCGCTGTTGGTTGTAGAGTAGAACCAGTTGTCCCTAATGGAAGCCATCTGTATTTGCTGCACGATCATATCTGGCTTTCATTCTATCGCTGACCATTTTAATACGTGTGCGTACAAATTCGTGAATTTCACTGAGGCTTTGCTGTTTTTAAGAATATTTATTTATTTATGTAATGAGTATAGCACAACAAGATCGATATCTTATAAGTTAAAGTGCTAATGAGAATTACAAGCTAAAACTCGTATATTTCTATCAAAGACTATTTATCAAAATTAAAAATATAAAAAACGTGGAATTAGTTTCCCAATTAAACTTACTGAAATCAAAAGTATAATGTAGAGATCAGCGATTAAGGTAAATAAATTAAAATTTAATAAAATAAAATTTACAAAAAAAAGACAAATAAAGAGTTAGTTAATCAGCCAAAATGCATCAAAAGTTCATTCCTTAACCTGGTTGCGTTGTCAATTGATTGAATTTGATGCGGTAGTTGGTTCCAAAAGGAAATGCTGTGGATGAGAAAATGACGACACCAGGAGGTTCTTAGATGTTTCTGTTGAATGAATGTTCTTCTCCGTATGGACCTGCCTAATCTTAAAACCTTGAAAAGATAAACTTGTTGCTTAGAAATTAATATTTTCTGTAGGAAGATAAGAGTCCTAAATTATGCATAAAATTGCATATGTGGCATTCCTCTCTGTGGTAGGCTTAACACCAAACTCTAAGTCACCAGGAAATTTTAGCATAGTTCCCGTTCTTGTTACCGTATATCTTACACATATCTTTGAATATAGCAAACTCGAAATTTCTACTTTGATCGGACTGTAGCTCTATTAGAACGCCATAGTGGCATACCCAGTTGTTCACAAAAACATTTACAATTGTGTTCGTCTCTTGATTGGGAATGGCATACACTTCCGGCCATTTGCTACGAGAACATATCGATTTCCGGCATTACCATCGGACCTCGGCTTCTTTTTACTGGACCTTTAGCTCCGTTATGGAACTCATTTAAGATTTCTTTCACTTTGGGGGAAGGCACCACCATTAGAGTGGGTGAAGTTTAGCCATCTGCACTTTCCCAATGGCCATTTAAGTACCCATTAATCAATATCAAACTATCCCATTGTGCTCAATACGCTTTTGTAAGAGTACCTTCTGCTGAGATATCATTGCGGGTGGGCCGTCTGTTCTCTTCTTTTGCTGCTATAATCTTTGCCAATATTGGGTCACTCCTTGCGCTTCTGGCCAGTCTTTGTTTGCATCTATTTGCGTTAGCGGGATATCAATGACGGATTTCTTCCGCTCAACTTTCACACAATGTTTACATTCCAAATTACAAGGCCGAAGTGAGAGAGCATCAGCATTTCCGTGTTTTATGTCAATTTGGCGTTCAATTCTAAGGTCATAAGCCTGGAGCCTCACAATACAACGTGCCAGCTATCCTTCAGGGTCTTAAATTGCGGCAGCCATTTTAGTGAGGAATGATCTTATACTTATGGTTATGTTTTATATATTCCTGTACTGCCAGTAGCTCACGCCGAGTCATACAATAATCCAGTTCACGCTTTCACAAAATGTGTCCAAGTTCGAGAGAATTTACGGCCTTACGGCTCCTGGGAGCTTCCAGTCCAGTTAAATTTGTGGTGGCAAAGGAAACAGCCATAAATTCACCTTCTTCCAAGGAGGTTAAGGCTGCCCCGGTCCCCATCACAAGGGCCAAAGCTGTGGAAGCCAAAATGGTCAGCGAGGATAGAATGGACGGCAAGAAGGCTAAGGACTTGTCGGTGCTCAAGCTTCGGCACGAGCTTCCGCCAAGCTTAAAGCCAAGACTTGTGGTGGTGAGAAAACCGTTGTAATGATGTCGGCTCCTCAATCCCCCTGATCACTCCTGAGCTCTGGCAGCAGATTGAGAGAAGGCTGCTGGAAGAAATCGCCAATTATGGAAAAGGCAGTCCGGATGAAATGTCCTTCCTTGGCGAAGACTGGTCCAAAGGCGTCAAAATTGTGAATTGCGGTAACAGGAAATCAGTTGATTTCCTGCGTGCTGCGGTTGGCCAGTATGGCGACCTTTACCCAGGTGTGAAACTTAAGGTGATCTGCTCATCCGAGTTGCCTCTCAGGCCAGTGGTGACTGTGTGGATTCCACTGCCCGTTCTCTCGGTGGCCATACGCTCAATACTGGCTAATCAGAATGCAGCCTTGGATACAGGCCAGTGGAAGATGGTTACATCTCTGGTCTGTAAGGGAAACGGGGGCATGGATTTCAGGTTCACTATTGATAAAGTGTCCCTGTAGTTCATCGATAGAGCTAAGGGTATGGTGAATTCCGGTTTGGGCAGTGTCAGGTTTAGGTATGCTAAAGATGACAAAGCCCAGGAGACTGCTGGTGGTACAAATAAACCTGCACCACAGTGAAGCAGCCTCAACCAAACTCTTCTTTCTCCTTGGCCGTGAGAAAGTAGACGTGGCTCTCATCCAAGGACCATAGATTGCTGGCAATAAGGTTCGCGAATTAAGAGTCACGGGCTACAAGTTGTAAATACGTGCCGAACACATTTGATAAGGTAAGGTCTTGCATTCTAGCTAGGAATGACTTACATCTAACCCTCTTAAACTCTTTCACTAATCGCGATCTGACGGCTGTTGAGGGTGGAGGTACAGAATCTACCAGGGTCGATGGAGTCCCCATGGTGCTGGGATGTGATGCCAACGCTCATCACTGCCAATGTGGTGTGGTGACGTAAATGTCAGAGGTGAGTCATTTGCAATAGGAGCAATATACCTAACTTTAGGGATAGGATTAGGGAGAAGGTCATCGACGTGACGCTCTCGAATAGGGATAACCTTGTGGTGGGCTGGAGGGTTGATGAAAGCCTTTCCCACTCGGATCACAGCTTAATTCGCTTCGGCCTAGTTTGTGCAGGGTATAGGGGGGCTCATTTTAGAAATCCTAGGAGGACTGATTAGCGGTCTTTCAGCGATTGCGTGGAGACGGGTATGGGGGATCTGTTTCTTGATCTAGTTAACTGCTTGGTTGTTGAGGGAGCGGTTAATAGATTTACTAAATGCTGTATCAGGTCCTTTGAGCAGTCCTGTCCGAGGGTATTACCGGGCAAGAGGGTTTAGCCTTGTTGGTAGACAGCGGAGTTGGGGTCTTTGCGCTCAGAGGACAGAAGACTATTCAATAGAGCCAAGGTCACACATTCGGCGGAGGATTGGGATAGGTACAGAAACTGTTTCAATATGTACAAGGGGACGATAGGTACAAGGGGACCATTGATTCTGTCAATGAGCTGTCCAGGTTCCGAAGAGTGTTATCAAATGCTGTCTTTGGTAACATTCGAAGAGAGGAAGGTTTATGGGTTGAATCTGGCTCTGAGTCACTTGGTATTCTCCTGGAAACCCACTTCCCTGGTTGTAGGGAGGTGACGGTTGAAAAGACGGGACGGGCAGTTTTTGTCCTGGCTACAGATGAGGAATGGACATTGGTGACAGATGTGGTGACATTGGATAAGGTAACTTGGGCGGTCCGGTCCTATAAATCTCCGGGCCCGGATGGGATCTTTCCGGCCATGTTACAGAATGTCCCCGTCTCTGCCATGAAGTTCTTGGTGGATGTCTTTAGGGTCTGATTTCTTGGTGGAATTGTGCCTATGGCATGGAGAAGGGTGAGTGGTTTTCATACCGAAGGCCGGCAGATCTTGCCACTACATGTCAGGTTATTTTATTTTATTATTATTATTACTATTATTATTATTATTATTATTATTATTATTATTATTATTATTATTATTATTATTATTATTATTATTATTATTATTATTATTATTATTATTATTATTATTATTATTATTATTATTATTATTATTATTATTATTATTATTATTATTATTATTATTATTATTATTATTATTATTATTATTATTATTATTATTATTATTATTATTATTATTATTATTATTATTATTATTATTATTATTATTATTATTATTATTATTATTATTATTATTATTATTATTATTATTATTATTATTATTATTATTATTATTATTATTATTATTATTATTATTATTATTATTATTATATTATTATTATTATTATTATTATTATTATTATTATTATTATTATTATTATTATTATTATTATTATTATTATTATTATTATTATTATTATTATTATTATTATTATTATTATTATTATTATTATTATTATTATTATTATTATTATTATTATTATTATTATTATTATTATTATTATTATTATTATTATTATTATTATTATTATTATTATTATTATTATTATTATTATTATTATTATTATTATTATTATTATTATTATTATTATTATTATTATTATTATTATTATTATTATTATTATTATTATTATTATTATTATTATTATTATTATTATTATTATTATTATTATTATTATTATTATTATTATTATTATTATTATTATTATTATTATTATTATTATTATTATTATTATTATTATTATTATTATTATTATTATTATTATTATTATTATTATTATTATTATTATTATTATTATTATTATTATTATTATTATTATTATTATTATTATTATTATTATTATTATTATTATTATTATTATTATTATTATTATTATTATTATTATTATTATTATTATTATTATTATTATTATTATTATTATTATTATTATTATTATTATTATTATTATTATTATTATTATTATTATTATTATTATTATTATTATTATTATTATTATTATTATTATTATTATTATTATTATTATTATTATTATTATTATTATTATTATTATTATTATTATTATTATTATTATTATTATTATTATTATTATTATTATTATTATTATTATTATTATTATTATTATTATTATTATTATTATTATTATTATTATTATTATTATTATTATTATTATTATTATTATTATTATTATTATTATTATTATTATTATTATTATTATTATTATTATTATTATTATTATTATTATTATTATTATTATTATTATTATTATTATTATTATTATTATTATTATTATTATTATTATTATTATTATTATTATTATTATTATTATTATTATTATTATTATTATTATTATTATTATTATTATTATTATTATTATTATTATTATTATTATTATTATTATTATTATTATTATTATTATTATTATTATTATTATTATTATTATTATTATTATTATTATTATTATTATTATTATTATTATTATTATTATTATTATTATTATTATTATTATTATTATTATTATTATTATTATTATTATTATTATTATTATTATTATTATTATTATTATTATTATTATTATTATTATTATTATTATTATTATTATTATTATTATTATTATTATTATTATTATTATTATTATTATTATTATTATTATTATTATTATTATTATTATTATTATTATTATTATTATTATTATTATTATTATTATTATTATTATTATTATTATTATTATTATTATTATTATTATTATTATTATTATTATTATTATTATTATTATTATTATTATTATTATTATTATTATTATTATTATTATTATTATTATTATTATTATTATTATTATTATTATTATTATTATTATTATTATTATTATTATTATTATTATTATTATTATTATTATTATTATTATTATTATTATTATTATTATTATTATTATTATTATTATTATTATTATTATTATTATTATTATTATTATTATTATTATTATTATTATTATTATTATTATTATTATTATTATTATTATTATTATTATTATTATTATTATTATTATTATTATTATTATTATTATTATTATTATTATTATTATTATTATTATTATTATTATTATTATTATTATTATTATTATTATTATTATTATTATTATTATTATTATTATTATTATTATTATTATTATTATTATTATTATTATTATTATTATTATTATTATTATTATTATTATTATTATTATTATTATTATTATTATTATTATTATTATTATTATTATTATTATTATTATTATTATTATTATTATTATTATTATTATTATTATTATTATTATTATTATTATTATTATTATTATTATTATTATTATTATTATTATTATTATTATTATTATTATTATTATTATTATTATTATTATTATTATTATTATTATTATTATTATTATTATTATTATTATTATTATTATTATTATTATTATTATTATTATTATTATTATTATTATTATTATTATTATTATTATTATTATTATTATTATTATTATTATTATTATTATTATTATTATTATTATTATTATTATTATTATTATTATTATTATTATTATTATTATTATTATTATTATTATTATTATTATTATTATTATTATTATTATTATTATTATTATTATTATTATTATTATTATTATTATTATTATTATTATTATTATTATTATTATTATTATTATTATTATTATTATTATTATTATTATTATTATTATTATTATTATTATTATTATTATTATTATTATTATTATTATTATTATTATTATTATTATTATTATTATTATTATTATTATTATTATTATTATTATTATTATTATTATTATTATTATTATTATTATTATTATTATTATTATTATTATTATTATTATTATTATTATTATTATTATTATTATTATTATTATTATTATTATTATTATTATTATTATTATTATTATTATTATTATTATTATTATTATTATTATTATTATTATTATTATTATTATTATTATTATTATTATTATTATTATTATTATTATTATTATTATTATTATTATTATTATTATTATTATTATTATTATTATTATTATTATTATTATTATTATTATTATTATTATTATTATTATTATTATTATTATTATTATTATTATTATTATTATTATTATTATTATTATTATTATTATTATTATTATTATTATTATTATTATTATTATTATTATTATTATTATTATTATTATTATTATTATTATTATTATTATTATTATTATTATTATTATTATTATTATTATTATTATTATTATTATTATTATTATTATTATTATTATTATTATTATTATTATTATTATTATTATTATTATTATTATTATTATTATTATTATTATTATTATTATTATTATTATTATTATTATTATTATTATTATTATTATTATTATTATTATTATTATTATTATTATTATTATTATTATTATTATTATTATTATTATTATTATTATTATTATTATTATTATTATTATTATTATTATTATTATTATTATTATTATTATTATTATTATTATTATTATTATTATTATTATTATTATTATTATTATTATTATTATTATTATTATTATTATTATTATTATTATTATTATTATTATTATTATTATTATTATTATTATTATTATTATTATTATTATTATTATTATTATTATTATTATTATTATTATTATTATTATTATTATTATTATTATTATTATTATTATTATTATTATTATTATTATTATTATTATTATTATTATTATTATTATTATTATTATTATTATTATTATTATTATTATTATTATTATTATTATTATTATTATTATTATTATTATTATTATTATTATTATTATTATTATTATTATTATTATTATTATTATTATTATTATTATTATTATTATTATTATTATTATTATTATTATTATTATTATTATTATTATTATTATTATTATTATTATTATTATTATTATTATTATTATTATTATTATTATTATTATTATTATTATTATTATTATTATTATTATTATTATTATTATTATTATTATTATTATTATTATTATTATTATTATTATTATTATTATTATTATTATTATTATTATTATTATTATTATTATTATTATTATTATTATTATTATTATTATTATTATTATTATTATTATTATTATTATTATTATTATTATTATTATTATTATTATTATTATTATTATTATTATTATTATTATTATTATTATTATTATTATTATTATTATTATTATTATTATTATTATTATTATTATTATTATTATTATTATTATTATTATTATTATTATTATTATTATTATTATTATTATTATTATTATTATTATTATTATTATTATTATTATTATTATTATTATTATTATTATTATTATTATTATTATTATTATTATTATTATTATTATTATTATTATTATTATTATTATTATTATTATTATTATTATTATTATTATTATTATTATTATTATTATTATTATTATTATTATTATTATTATTATTATTATTATTATTATTATTATTATTATTATTATTATTATTATTATTATTATTATTATTATTATTATTATTATTATTATTATTATTATTATTATTATTATTATTATTATTATTATTATTATTATTATTATTATTATTATTATTATTATTATTATTATTATTATTATTATTATTATTATTATTATTATTATTATTATTATTATTATTATTATTATTATTATATTATTGTTTTTGCTGAAAACGATGGAGAGAGTGATGGATTTCCACTTGAGACTTAGGATAGATAAACGGACCTTCAGTGGGGCTCAACATGCTTACCTCAGTGGTAGGTCTGTTGAGACTGTTGTCGTCGGCTACATTGAGAATGGTCTCTGCACTATGGGATTTCTACCCTTGCTGCCTTTCTGGATATTGAGAGTGGGGCGATTAGGGAGGCACTGTTTGACCTTTGCGTCCATGATTTCCTTGTGTAGTGGATGATCAACGTACTCAGGTGTAGGATTGTCCGATCTGAGCTTGGTGAGGTTCGTCTCGAAAGTCTAGCTTCTCTTGGTACTCCTCAAGGAGGTACTTTCGCCGCTACTCTGGAGTCTTGTTGTGAATGGAGTTCTTAGGAAGTTTGATGAGAAAGGCAGGAAGGTGGCTTGCTACGCGGATGATCTGGTGATTCTTGTGTCGGTGAAGTTTCTCCCGACTGTAGGTGAGATCATGCAGTCGGCGCTTGGCAAGCTATCTTCCTGGGCGTCTGCCAGGCGTCTTAGCATCAATTCTCGAAGACTGAGTTAGTTTTCTTTTCCAGGAAATATAAATTGGAAAAATTTGAGCTGCCTAGGTTGAATGGGATTGTGCTGACTGTCAGTCAGCGCTGGACTTTATCCTAGGAATGACCTCCCGCGAGGTTGTGGTGAAAGGAAGGGCTGTTAGGAGTTTCTTGAGGATTTTTGAAGGAGGCCTGGCAAAGGCTCAGGGTTATGGACACTCTACCATTTTGGGGGGACTTGACTGGAGTGAGCATTTGGTGCCCTGTGCTGGTTCCACGAGAGTGGAGAAGTCGTAGAAGAGCAGAGGAGACTGTAGGGTCTCCAGGCTGTATTGGCCGCGACCTGACCGCTCTAGGACGGAATGGGTCCTCAATCTGAGGAGGTAATCTCTTGGGATTCTGACTGGGCTTTGTGACTGGGCACTGCGCTCTGAGGGGGAGGATTAGGATTTCTCCTATTTTCTGCCGAGTTTGCGGCGATACAGGGGAGCCGGAGACTGTGGAACACATTCTCCGTCACTGCCCGGCTCTTTATGGGCGCAGGCTCAGGTTGTTAGGCCGGGGCTCTTTCGATGGCCTTGGTGACAATACGTTGGCTAGGATATGCGACCTGTAGTTCTTTCTATTAGGCCTCAGCTAGCTCCTTAGGTGATTCCTGGTCCTCTTTGGGCATCCGTCTCTTTTTCTGTATGCCACTTCTGACCCTTTTCTTTTCCTATTTCCTTCTCTGTCCTTCCTCTGTATTTTCTTTCTAATTCTTCTCTTCATTCTTCTTCTTATCCGTTGTAAGGTTCTTTCCACAATGGACCACTGTGGTCTCTGCTTTAGAAATTTCTTGTGAATTCGGTAGATTCTACTACCTGCGTCAAAAATTTCGTTATCCGCTCTAGATGTTTCTCGTACCTCAGTGAAAAGCATTTAGCTCTGAACCAGAATTTTTTCCATCAAAGCAGCCAGAAGCGAATGAATGTCTATACTAGTTGTTGCTGTAGGTGCACTTATCTCAGGATCATTCTCATCTTCAAAGTCGTGAGTATTGATGTCTATGAAATTCCTCGTTTTTGTAATTCGATTTTATTACCGGTTTTTGACAGCTCTAATTTATTTAACTCTCATTTGAGCGGTCCACTTTTAATTCTTGGAATTTCATTTTACTCCATTTTATTTATTTGATTTAATTTATTTGAATTTAATTTAAATTTATTTATTTTATATTATATACACAATCCCTTTTCTGACACCAATGTTATGTTTTTAAGTGTTAAAAATATAATTTCGTCTCTATTTAAGCGAAAAGTGCAAAACTAAGTGCATGTGAAATATTTTATATGATTGTCTTTTTTTCATTCCAGTATTGGAATATCAAACTTCTTGTTAATGTTTTTTGAAAGGACTGAACAATGAATAAAGTTTTGTTTCATTTGAATGAGCATTTAAATTTTTATTAGAACTCCTCCGTTCAACTTCAAAACATCAACTTGGGTTTGCCCTCCGATGTATATTCTACATCTGCTCCAGAAGATCAATCTTTCAATATTTGAAAGACTTTTCCAAATCATGGCCAAGTTTTAACAAAGAATTATTTAGAAATAGCAATGAAGATGCAACTTATTACATAATAAGTTTAGCTGAACGTGAAAATTTAATAAAGTTTTGTTATGACTATATCTCAAAATCGATAAGACTATAAAGAATTACTTTAGTTGGTCTTAATCTTTCTTGGTATAGAGTACTATAATTTTCGAACGGCTTGTCTAACAAGCCATGAACGATGGATGTCTAAGGCAATATATTCTTAAAAAATATTTCTGTTTAGTGACCAATTCTCACTTTCGAAAAGTGAATCAAATGTATTACATGATTTTTACATTTTTCTAGTAGTAAAACTTTTCATTACAGTCTGGTTCAGATGTGCCAATGCCATAGACGCACCGCTTCAAGATTTGACTTTTATTCAAACACAGTCAAATGATAACTTGTATCTCCTTGAAAGGGTACAACAACCCTTTTTGATAAATTCACCGAGAGCCCTGCCTGAGTGCTCCAATTTTACACTTTGCTCAGGGCCGTCCTCATGAGGTCATATAACATACTCTCATCTCTCTTACGTATTGTTATAACGAGGTCATCAGCGTAACTAATTACACTGACCCTATGTGCTACCCTAAGGGCACCCTTTTGAAGTCATCCCAGTGAAAACCACCCCATCAAAAGACGAGCTGATGATCGTGCTCCTAAGCATGAAAATGATCCAAGCTATAATTGACTTCTCCTCACCTTTCCGTCTCAACGACACTCGTGTACAAGTGCAACCGTTCAAAAGTCAGGAAAATGTTTCCTCAACAAGAGATTCAAAGTTTCCCTTCTAGTTCTATTGTAAGCTCCGATTTCAGTACACAGAAACTAAATACCATTGGAGTGAGGGATTGTAAGGGACTTTTGAAGTCGGGCCAACGCCGGCAACTCCACAATGGACTGACAAAATTTCCTTCACGTATCCCATTTAGACCTTCTAACTTCCCTATTGTACTCCGTAAGGCTAGCAATATAAATTTGCCAGTTACCCGTGCGCTTGGCCATATTGAAATTCCTCCTTGCCGTTACCCTCGCTTTTGCTAAGGTGTCATTCCACCATGGAACACTATTTTTGGAAAAATGATTGTTGAAGTTGACTTGCTGCCAGTTTCAGTTCACCAATAGAATCTATGGAGTCAGGAAGCGAGTCAACTCCTCGTGGCATGTTTTCCCTGAAAGGGGACCTGTTCACCTTCATTGAGAACATGGGATTATCATTGGGACTAGCAACATTTACCAAATAAAATCTTATATGCATGTGATCGGATAGGAATACCTCGCCCGACACATGAAAGTCCCTTAAAAGATTGGAAATGTATATGTTACACAGTCTCTGTGTACTTTTGATCGTACTGCGTTAACAAAAGTAGGCATGCTGCCTTTATTAGCCACAGCTATTTTGTTGTCAACTACGAAATTTAAGTCACTTACCCCTAGCATTTTTGTCCGTGTTGCCCCACTCCACACGATGGGAATTCGCGTCACAGCCAATAATGTTGTGGTGGTTTTTGGCTTCACAGAACTCTATGAAGTACTGACAAGGGTGGGACATTCCATATCCCCTGTAAAGTAAGCCTACACACGCATTACCTCCTTAACACCTTCACCTATAGCAAATCGCACTGACAGGTAACAGTTCGCTAGTGATAAATTGTGTAATGGGAAAGAAGGCCAGCTTGGCGTTTACAACAATAACTGCCCGTAGTCTTTTCCACAGTGCGGAAGTCAACTTACTCGACCTGTCTTGAAGTCCTCTGACCTTCCCACCTAAAGCCTAGGGCTTCAGTAAGAGATTTAGACTTATGTCATCGTTGGCAAACTTACAACTAAATATACCCGACGCATCTTTAGCCATATGAAGGATTGTCTGAAGCACTTTAATGGTACCCCTCATCAGTCCCATTATTGAGTAGCAAGGATCATGGGCACTTATCGCCACACACAGTTTCTTCACTGCTTACTAGAGATGACGCGTCATTACCTCGGTATGTACCACGGACACTTGCCACATAAATTTGGTACACTGGCCCTCATTTCCAGTTCAGGTAAGGTGGCAGTGACACTCATATACCACCTTGGTATTATCTGCTATATTAATTGATGCATAAGAGGCATTGCAGCTATTTTTGTCGTTACAGGCCATACTGCTTCAGTCACCTGCAGTAAGGCGAATTAATTGAAACCCAGTATTCAAAGTTCGCATACTAGAGGCCAAGTACCCCTTGACCATTCTTCCCTTAGTGAATATTATTCCATCTTAAATTAGGGAGCTTATAAGGAGCATACACCTCCCGCATAATCAAGTTTCGACTCACAGTCAGAAGAGGCAAGACCTTACTGAACTGTAGCTGTTGTTACCGAAAATAATTTTAATAAACGATGTGATATCTATGACGACGACTTTTAGCATGAAGAACAGGACACGATTTGGAACATGGTATGTTAAGACGCTTTTAAAACCATCTTGTATGGCACAACTCTGTAGGAAAGTGAATGCATATGGATTACAATTTCTAGGAATAAGCGGGACACGATGACCCGCTGTGGGAGAACAAACGACGGCTGATGGATTCCACTGTTGTATTCGGGCAAATCCGATACCCTTCCTCAAGTGGCGTCGAATTTTTTATGTCTAGGAATGAAAAGATAGCCCTTATAAATTGGAAAAACATTTTCGAACAGGCTTATATCAGTCAGCAAATGGCGAAGCTCACTTCTGGATGTTCGCCGTCGCAGGGGTGCGAATATGGCAAGCGATCATCATCTTTTAGTCGCATTAAACTTGCAGCTATTTCTAATACCGCCATTAAAGACAACATGCGACCTGTCAACGTGCATAAGCTTAAAGATAGGGAATCTGTGGCTGCTTGCGGCATGTTGTCGTTTGCGTGCCCGATGTATTCTGCGATGGTTGCCAGAGCGTTTGCACGTAACTAATGGAGTTGCGTCTGTTGCAGCGAAATTTTCAGCTATCGGAGGCGGTAACGTGTGAGTCCGGGCAAGCTATGTGTCAGCTGGACGCTAGCCAGGAGCCGTACTTTTTGAATGGTGGTATTAGGAGGATTCCGGGGGAATGTGCGTACTTACGGACAATAGGGGAAAGGCCGCAATTGTAGTTATGGACAGTGTCGTGCACTGTATGAGACTAGCGAGGAGATTTGTGTGCGGGTTAAGGGGCGGGTTAAGGGGCGATTTGGGGAGATGTTTCTGGCTAGCATCTATTGTAGGCCTAGCGTTTCATTGGAACATTATTTAGGGTATATGGATACGGTACTACTCGCGGCGAGTAATATTCCAGTTCTCCTTTGCCTAGATGCGAATGCCTCCTCTCATATGTGGTCCAGCAAGATTTCCAGGCTATGGTCTGGACATCCGAACCTTACACGACGAGAAGTGCTGAGTAAGTGGTTGCTCTCGAGATTTGAGCGTTTTGAATGAGCCGAGTGAGCATATACCTCCTATGGACCGATGGAAGTCAGTAACAACGACATGACATTTGCGAATGGGGCAGCAATACTACTTTGAACTTTAGGTGGAGAATTTGCGACGATTGGAAGATAAGATAATCCCATTGAGGTTATAATTTCTTGTCATCGACGTACTAGAGAGACTGTGGATCTTAAACGATGGCGAATACGGGTCATTGATTGGGACTATTATCAATACTGTGTTAGGTAGGCATTGCCATCGATGTCTATTGAAGACTTTAGGCTACAGACGATTGACGACCAGGTTGACAAGATTGTACAGGCAGCATCAGCGGTGAACGATGCTTTGTTGGGCCGTGCGAGTTATGCGATGCCCAAAAGGGTCAGATGGTGGACCCCTAAGTTAGTGACAATGCGGTGGAACGTTTAACACCTCCAGAGGGTAGGCGTGTCAATGTTGAAGATCTAGATCAGCGCAGATCAGATTATATTGGCAGTATTTGTAAAAGTACTGGAAAGTACAGCGAGGGCACTTCATGTTACCAGTTTGTTTTTAGGGACGGCAAATGCGTTAGAGACGCTTGTAAGTATGTTAAAAGTTCTGTCGAACACTCATATTCAAAGTGTGTGCTTGGCCTTTTCATTAATTTCATAGATGCCTTCGGTTACACCGGTCTACAAAAAACAAAAAATGTTCGCCTTTAAATAAAACCAATTGGTCTAATTTTGCGAGAAAATTTTTTTCCAAACTAAGTTACGAATAACTTTGAAACCGATCACAATACCAAAAAGTTGTATTCAGTTGATTTATAGGAAATTTTGTTCCTAAACATTTGGTGACAGTTGCATTACAATCGATCAAGTCGTTTTCAAGTTATGATGAAATATATTGACATTACTACCATATTTTGGGCGAAAAATTTGCCATGCCGACAAAAGAATTTGAGCTGTATACGTATGCGGAAGCCAGTCTCGTGCTGAGCTGGAGAGAACGGGTGTTCAAGCAATTCGTATCGCTTGTGAGTATGGTGCAGGAGTTGGTGTTAATGTCGCAGTGGACATCACATTGTCACACGGGCGACATTCACTTATTAGAATTGGTGAAAACAGCATTCGCTATGCGACTCAGGTCAGGTACTTCGGAATAGTTCAAGTTCCAAGTTCATCTAGCTCATTGGTTTTTGTTTCTTGTGAAGGCTGACAGCTGTTATTGGAAAATTTAGACGCATATTGAGAGATTGTAGACTCAGCAGGCGTGCTGTCCGTATCATATATAATAGCCTCTTCGTTGCATTTGCAGCATATGGTTCGACTGTATTGTATAAGACTGTTGTTGGACAGCGCAAGGTTCGTGAGTGTGAGAGTATTACACTCTTTGCATGCGTTCCGGTGTGTCGAACAGTTTTTATTGACGCTTTAGAAGTTGGTATACCGCCGCTTCACTTGGAGGTAATAAGTAAAAGTATTGCTTTTAGGATCAAGATTGAACTGCCACTTAGAACGAACAATTGGTATTCTGCTTCAGAGCTTGAGAATGGGAGAGATGGGTATAAGGTGCCTTGTATATACATAGGTGGCAGACAATATGCACGAACAGCGACAAGGAAGGGGTGATATTTATTCCGGACATTTCGTTCGTACTAGAGCAGACTTTGGCTTCGGCTTGACCCTGTGGTTCATATTGACGGGTCACGGCTCTTTCAATGCATTTTTGCATCGAATTGGCCGGACCGAATCAGCGGACTGTCGGTGAGGGCTGTGGATTGAGGACTGGAGGCATATCTATTGGACTGCATGCCCGGACTATGATAACATTGGAAATATGGAAAGTATGATTACTCACACTGGGGTGGTGTGGGATTTAAGTAGGATTTTTTGGACGTTCGCACGTATAGTAGGTTGGGCGCTTTTGCCATGGAGGTATTTAAGCGTAGAAGGACAGCACTGTTAGCGGAGGGCGAACCCACACCGCCATCTCAGCGGTCTCCTGGCCAGCCTTTCTAGCTCGGTTGCCGGTGGTGCATTGATAATTGGTGTTTGCTGCTTGCTGTTTGCTATCCGAGTATTAGCTGTCGACCATGGTGTTGTGTACTAGCCTTGACTGGTTGCGTTTTGTTTTTGTGTATTGTGTCCGTGGCGAACGATTTCACTTAGAGTTCTTCCGTGAGGATGGCTCCGTTTATTGTTGCTGTTTTTCATTATGACTACCAGTCCAGAGTCGTTTGGGACCTACAATGGTAGTAGCATTTATGCTACGAACCCTGACCGGGATTATTTCTGGCGCCACGGGTGCTGGAAGCCCCAGGGACGTCGGTCCTTGCCAGACTTCAGTGAGGCTGGGAGCAACGTGGTCGTTGTGGTTTAGACCCAAATCGAGGGGAGATCTATGCTGGCCCGGTATAGTTACATTCTTAACCGGGTGCCGTGACCCATAGATCGGTAGGAGTTTAGATAGTCTCCGACATCTCACCAATGTGGAGGTCATGTCCAAATAACATTGCTTCGGATTAGTACTCACTGGTGATTTTAATCATAGGTGGGGGCGTTGGTGGATACTTTGTATTCACTCGTGCTTTGGCACCGTGAGGTAAAGTCAAAGGGCTGGTACTCTTATCTCTGCATACGAGAAAATTGCAATCTTTAATGCGAATATAATATCCATCCGTCTTAGTACCGGCAAAAGTTGGAGTGAAGTGAAGGTTTTGGCACAAAATAAAGAATTGTTCAAGCATTTAGACGGGAAATTAGTATTATTATTATGAACCATGAGTTGAAACGACCAACATATCCATATGTACATATATACAACCGATTTTTACAGTATCTATGCGCAAATTGTTCGATTGCTCTATTAAAAAAATTTTTTAGCTTTGTTTTGAATAGAAATTAAGATTTTGTTTTTGAATAAAACTAATTTCTTGAAAGGTTTATTAGTAGCCTTTTTTAAGAAACACTGTTGAGAAAAAACGATGTTATTCGAATCGACTACGAAGAATTTGTTCCAGCGACGCATCTCATATCATTCAATAATTGTGATGATATCATATCCCCATAGTCATCTTATATCGATGCTAAGGCTCACGTTTTAGGACCCATGAGGCTGAGCTGGCAGGGCCTCTAGCACTATTCTATGAACTATCCCCTGTCTGATAGTGTCTGTTTGTTTTCCCCACGGGGCGGCTATCAGACGTTACCTTTTTGAAGAATTTTCTGCAATCCATCGTCAAGGTTGGTCATCAAGCGAGTACGGTGGTCCGTTGACTCCTCGGATTCATCTGTCCATCATTGAATTGTCCGAAATCCGCCAGCGTCTGTTTCCTTATTGAGCGGCTTCGTCTGCTCCCAGAGGGAAGGCGGTTGTGTATAATACGCACTTCTGTTCTGTCCGCGATGAATAAGAAAAGCTGATCCCCATGTATCCGGTCGGTGGCCTCATAATCTCCGGTGGCTCTATTTCCACGACGACGTCCTTGCGTCGTGGTGAATCGAATGCTACCAAGGTCCAGGTTAATCTGATGGTAACACCAGATCATGCTAGTCTGCATGCTACTTGTATCGAACCAAAAGCAGGAGGAAGTAAGGGAAATCTAGACCTTCCAAGCGTGCTAAACCTGTTCTGAAAGGGAGTAGAGGCAGAGGTGTGTAATGTTTTTGAAATAAACACAAACGATTTTAATCTTGGAAAAAAATTGATTTATATTTAGGATTTTCATTGGCTTATATAGCGGGTATGAAAAGAATTCTTAACCTAATTTGGAGTGAGCTTCTTTCTAAACTCACTCAATATCTTAAATTCTAGTTTAAAAATAATTACGTAATAAATTTACATATGTCTCCCTGCATTCGTATTAGGAGTTCATGATTTTTAGTAAACATTTCAATATTATATAATTAGAATATTGAATGTATAATTAGAATTTTGACTCAGTTCAAAACACTTATGAAATTTTGTTTTGATAATTGAAACTAGTGCTCCAAATGTAGAGTCAAATTCATAATTCCTTAATAAGAACAAGTGTAAAAGTAAACAATCAAAACTGCCTTACATAATGTATTACTCATTCTATACAAATGCTATTGGATAACATAGTGTGTTTATATTAAATTATACTACAGTGTTCATATGTTGGATACACTACAGGTGCCTCTGGATTCTAAGAAAAGTACCTCTAAAGCTGCTTTGGCCCGCGCCAGGTAAGGACCGGTGAAACTCCCCACTTCGGGCCCTGCCAACCAGAAACCTCGGGCGACAGGTAACACAGTGCATATTGTGAACAAGGGAAACCCAAACAAGTCTTCGGCCCCCAAATTTCGCCACACTCCGCCAGTGAAGGAAACGCGAACAAGTCTGAGATTTCTGGATCTGTCCAAAGGCACATAACACCCGCCAGAAGGACTTTCTTGAATCGATGTGCAGCTGAGCGTTTCATGGATAAATTGGCCAAGAAGCCCACAGAATTCCTAACTTCTGAGGAACTTGTTTTCCTCAACTGGGCCAAATCGTATTTGTCCGAACACATTTGACAACCACCTCTGGCGTCAAATAGCGCACCTAAACGACAACGTTCGGAAGAGGAGCCAAGACAGCGCCAGCAGCCCGGGACTAAAAGTCCAAAGCCACAGGTATCAATGGATAGTAAGGCAGCCAAAGGTCATCTCATACTGGCTATCATTGATAGGAGCGACGCTGATTGCTCTATTTACCGGGAAAACTGGGTGTTAGTGCGGAAGAAGCTGATAGGAATGTTCTGCATAAACCTAAGGGAAAACGCAGGCTCTTTACCTTGCGACGATGCTAGGTGGTATCGCGGGCGCGTTAATCTCATGGCTCAAACGAGTGATCGGTTTTGCTTCTAAAACGGCCGATCGTCTTTTTGGAGGCCTATGGGAGGGTGATAGACTCAACGTGGTGTCTTGATACACGACAAACCATCTGATAAGGAGATCCTGGAGCTCGTACGTTGTGGAAACCTGGCATCACTTCACATTATTGGATGACTGCCAGGGTCTCCGCATCAGCTGGTTCATCTAGAAGAATAATTCTCCAGCCGAACAAATAGTCTCTGTCACCTTTACGGAAGAAAGATTCAAAGATTCATTATAGATTCGAGTCGCTCTTTCTACAGGTCTACCGGGGAGACAGAGAAAACCCGGTTCGGGATGAGAAGGATCCTGCTACGGAGGATATGTCTTGCGACGAGACCACTAGTTCTTTCGCTCAAGAAGAAACACTCTTAGGTGATCTTGTTGATCGAATGGACGAAGTGGTTGACGAGGACATCCTCTTCGACTCTGACCAAGACAACGTCAACGTCTAAGTATCTTAGGAGACAACAATGGTAAGGTAACTCAGGTTAACCTTCACCATTCCAAAGCAGCTTCAGCTGCTCTGCTCATCCGTATTGTTGAGAGAGAAGTGGAACTGGCACTGGTTTATGAACCCTGGATAGTTGGTGCCAGGATCTATGGCCTACGTTCAGAGAACTATAAGTTACTACATGTTACGGGATCAGATCGTGCATTGTGGCAAGCATGAATCTGAGTATCTTCATTCTATTTGATTACAGTGATGGTAGCGGGGCCTGGGAAACCGGATCCCCAAAATATCAAGATTCGTGGCTTTACAAATGCGGCGGAAATGAGTAATACGCAGCTTATAATTGTAGCCGACGCCAATGCACATCACACTGTTTGGGAAAGCTTGGACGCGAACGAAAGGGGTGAGTCTATTTTTGATTTTATCCTTAGTAGTCGTTTAGATATAATGAACCTACCTTTGTGGTTTCGAACAGAAGGGAGGTTCTTGATATGACGCTAGCCAATTTCAGGCACTCAGATTTGATTAGAGAAGGTAGGGTAGGTAGAAGCTAGGGTATTCCAAAACAGAAGGACGGACTGAGTTCAGCATCAAAACATCCTGTCCCGAACTCTTCTGGATCCTCCGGACATAAATGGTTGCCATGACATCAAGGCTTCTTTTGAGACTTTGACGAAAGCTCTTGATAGGGCGGCGGGTGAGGCATGCAGGGGTAGGAAGCAACCACCATGGTGGAATTTCGATCTGTGGAACACCCGTATGGAGTGTCCACCGGCTATTTAATGAGGCTATTAGAGGGGGCGATTGGTCCACTTATAGATCCTCATGGAATAGATTTAAGAACCAGATTAGAAGCGCAAAACGCAAATCTTGGAGATCCTTCTGCAGCAGTGTAGAAGGACACTCCGTGACGAGTCGGCTGCGGAAAATCTTAGCATCGTCACCGACGGTCCCTGGTTTCATTCAGAAGTTGTGTGGAAGCTGGACCAAAAGCGGACAGGAGACTTTGAATGTCTTGCTGATGTGCACTTTCCGAGCAGTTTTCCTATGTGGGAGCGTCACGCGGGCAACTCACTCGCCATCTTTCCAATCACGCAAAGGGGGCTGAGATGGGCGTTGTGTAGCTTTGCCCCGTACAAATCCCCTGTACCGGATGGCATTATTCCTGCCGATCTTCAGAATAATATTTGGTGATTCCTTGGCGTGCTTGGCATTCTCTTATATTCCTGTGTCTTGAATCTTTAAACATTCCCATACGTGTCCAAAGGACTTCACACAAGGTTGGTTGACTTGCATCTTCGCAGTACGATAGAGAACCTAACCAATTATCTGCGTCCCAACATGCCTACAGTAGAGGCGAATCTGTCGAGACTCCGCCTAACTCGTGTGGGGTATATTGAAAATGTCCTTGAGCACAGGAAGTGTGCTAGTGGCATTCCTGGATATAGGTGGGACCTTTAAAAATGTGACACGATGTGATGCGATTAGGTCGGCTCTGGTGGCACTGAATCTGTGATCAGATTCATAGTGTGACTCTTGACCAACAGGGTCATTGTCTCCACTATGGTGTCAGCTATTCTCTATAGGGTGGCTGATAGAGGCACTTCACAAGGGGATTCTTTCTGAATTCTGGGAATTCCTATTAGATTTTTTACATGGTGGTTCATCCCATACTTATGTATGGTGCGATTGTGTGATAGAGATCTCTTGAGATATATCATAAAACATATCATCAAACAAATCGCAGAATCTTTGAAAGGGATCTGCTGAGTGCGGCACTGATGAAAAACAGGTCCGCTCAGGACCACTCCTGAACTGGCTTCCAGTGGACCTGATGGCTAAGCAGATGTCGATCATGTCTGCGATAAGGTTGAAGATGGCAGGGGCATGGTCTTAATGGTCTAATGGCATGCGGCCATCTTTAGGTATTTAGACACGATCTCTGATGACATAGATTACTGTACTCAAACCTTTCCTGAATAGAATGTTCTCCGTGTGCATCTCACCAGAGCCAGTAATTGCTCCCGGTTCTGTTGAGGTATACACGGATGGATCGAAATCCTCGGAAGTGGTTGTGGCGGTATCGTATATTCGCGGAGGTCTCGGCGATAAAGAGGGCAGCGTACTGATTGATGTACTATGGGGTATATGATTGTGATATCTGGATCTGTATGGACAGTCAGCCTGCGGTCAGGGCACTCTCCGGCGTCTACTCGAAATCACGACTTGTGTGTGAATGCCGAGCATTTCTGATCGAGATGGCGAGACGTTCAGACCTGGGGCTAAGGGGTTACTCTGGCACCCAGGGGAACGGTGTGGCAGACGAACTGGCGAGGTTGGGCTCTCTCCTCGGTAATGAAGAGATTGAACACTTGGTTGGGATGCCACTTTGCTCTTGCAGACTTTTAGTTCTGCGGTACATGTTGGGCAGGGCACAGTTACGGTGGGATGATGAACCCACATGATCTGTATCAAGGTAAATTTGGCCCCTGTATGGTCGGGCTCGCTTGAGCTCTATTATGGTTTCCACGATATAGGCTATGAATTCTGGTTCATGTGATTACTGGGCACTGGGTAGTTGGTGCGCACGCTAGGGAGGATTGGGTCAACCGTTCAATGACTACTATAAAGATTGTCAGGATGAGGAAGAGGAGACTGCCGGGCATGTCTTGTGACACTGTCCAAATCCTTCGGATATCAGGATTGCTTTATTTAGCAGTCCATTTCTGCATGCCATGTCGGGCCTGGCTGATGTATCAGCATGATCTCTTCTTTTGTGCATGCGTCTGGTTAGTTCAGTTCTGACCGGAATGCGGACATGTAGGTACGTTTGGGTTACTGGTATAATCATCACAGTGGGATCAATATTGGACCCAAGTGGCTGGACCGGTGTCTTGCTACCCGTGGTGACTAACTAACTAACACGTCCCACAAGGGAATTTCTGTCAAAATTCGCTATAAGCTCCTTTGTTGACTGTCTGCAAAATTTTCAATGAGCTTGAATTCTATATATTTTTATTTGTTTTGCGGATGTGCTGCATCGATTATTAAGCTCGCTTAACTTTTCAGGCGGGATGGCAAAAGCAGCAAACCAAATTCTAAGACTTGAAATATAACTCAATATTTGTTGCCGTCAATCTGGGTGGATTAAACGAACGGCCGAGAAAACATTCACGCTGATTTTGGTGGTTTGTTGAAAAACACTTTTCAAACTCATTATTAGGATTGATTTTTTTACTACCACCCTGCATTTTCTAGTAAGTTTTTGTGAAAAAAAAAAATTTATTAATTACGTCAATATAATAAAATATTTTATGCGATCGATTCAATTGAATATGCAATTTCAAAAATGGCACATCTCGCACATTTTGGCAAATGCGTTTTTTCGTATCAATGAGTCCCAAATGCTTCCCTGCACCTACTACGTTTAAGAAACTAGCATTCTAAGCATTCTATATACTTTAGACGTTATGGCAGATAGGTCGCAACTCTAAGAGATGTGTCCTTTTCGAAATTATTGTTTAAACAAAAAGTAAAAAAAGCAATGCAGCACCGCCTTTTTTTTTGTTTAACGTGCAAAGCCGTTATTTTTCTTCTTCTTACTTATCGAGCTTATAGAGAGAAAGTAACTATTATTTGAAAATTGCAGATATTGTAAAACTCAAGCAATACATACCAGCAGAGTTTACAGAATTTTTAGATGAAATACTGCAATGGCCAACTACAAACGAAAAAGAGCTTCCGGCAAAAGATTTTTGATAAAAGTATATTATTTATTTTTAGGAGAATTATTGCCTTTAGTTTTTTGATACCTAAAATACAATTTTCTGAAAATTTTTTATTTTCTATGGTTTTTTGTATAATTGTTTTGTATACTCGATATCATAAATTTCGAAAAGGACACATCTCATTAATTTTAAATATATAAACAAGAGTCAACATCCAAATATTTCTGTAATTTTCGGCTAAAAATTAGCCCCAAAATATAATCCGTATACAATATTTTGAACTATTATACATAAATAAAAAATAGTTTTTTTTATTTCGTGTAATCTTTAAATATTCGGACATGTGCCCTTTTCGAAATTGCACATTCAATTAATTATTAATTTTATTTAAGCAATATAGGAAAAATTTCAAATATATTTTGCAAAAAGTTTTAGAAAAAACGTGATTTTACATCAGAAGCATTAATACCAAATTTTGAATAACCTTTGCAAAGGATAGCAAGTATATAACATTAGCTTAATTTTGAAGGTAACTAACCATTTTTTCGAAATTTGTTTTTGGCATATTCCAACAGAATATCGTAGAATACACCATCACAAAAAAAACTACAGCAATATTTAAAAAAGTTACGTTTTTGTTACTCAATAATAAACAAAAACTTAAATGAAAATAACTCTAACTGACTAATGCCCGTAATTTCAACAAATAGATATCTAGCTGTGTATGACTATCTATCGTATAACGAATTTTTTATAATTTTGACCTAACCTACTAGTTAAAGTCTTGTGTATTTTACATCATCGATTTTCGATAGGCAATTCAAAGGTAAGTTCCGCATGTTTTATTGAAGTGTCAAATAATTTTCAAAAATTTTGTAAACATATAAAAACAAATATTCTAATATATACAAATAAATGTGTATGTGTTTGTATGTTTGCCGGCAGAAGCAATTATCTTGAAATTTTTGCAATGTCAGGAAGAACTATAGGCTATCTTAAATGTTTGAACTTGGACTGGAATGCGATAAAATGGGGAAAAATATAATATAAATATATATATAGACAAACGTTGTCATATTTTTAAAGATAAAAACACGTAGGCAAAACTAACGTTGAAATTAGCTAAGTTATTTTATCGAATAGGCAAAGATAACTATTAGGTACAAACACGACCAGATATCTGTTTTTATAAATTACGGGGCTTAATAGACAATAGAATACCTAGTAGATATTGGATTTTTGTTCATTATTATTTTTTTCAAGCTTCACGAAAAGGCAATTTTTTAATGAATTGAAACAATAAAACTTCTAACATAATTTTGTTAAAAAGTAAAAGAATAAAAAAAATCTGAAACGCTAAATTTGTTAATATCTTTTATGTGAAACTGCATTAAAACTATTACCTAAATTTCAGATAAAGGTGTTTTTTTTTTACCTACTGCAAATTAAAAAAAAAAAAATAGGTCCTTTCTAAATTAACATGAAGAAAAAATTAAAAAAAGTAAAACAGAAACCTATAACAATAACTTTTATTTTATTAATAATATATAAAAGTACATAGTTACAGACCTGGTGTTTCCAACAAATAAGATAGTCATGAAAATATTTGCTTGCATGTGCCTTTATTGTAATAATTTCTTATATACATTAAAAGTTGTATATTAAAAAGCTATCCACTGTTTAATTATACGGACATATTTCTACCGCGAATTTGTTGATCCTGAATTAGTGTTGCTTGTATGTGCTTCATAATCCATTACTTCCTCATATATAAGTTCTTTCCATTGTTCAACTGTATGTTCCCTTTCATCAACGCTATGGTCGTAAGGTTCTGGGGCAGGCTGTAAATAAAAATAAAACATATTTTATAATATTGTATTTAAACATAAATTTATTTTGTCCTATTCTTATTCATGTCCTATCCAAAATGGTCATAAAAAATATTATGAAACGGCATTTTCTTTTTCAATGCTGTATAAAATTTTCCGCGGTAAATGAGTTAATTCTTTTTTTTAATAAGGTGGTTTTACTTCAGAAACTTTTTTTTAACAAATCAAAATATTTTTAGGGAAGAACTCAATATACATAGATATTAAACTAATGTATTGAATAAATTTTTCTTATCAAAATTAATAACTAGACTCGGGAGACCTCGTTTTATGTGATCAATTCGTTCCACGGAAAATCCGCATAAACCGAATTCGCATAAAACGATCGTAACGAAGTTTCTCGTTACCTACTAAAATCATCATTCATATTACCATTGTATTATACTTATTTCATTATTTAATATTATTTTGTTATATATAACATAAATTACATAAATTAGCTTAAACTGTTATATATACTGTTACGTTTCTACCTTATTAAAAACGTGTTTTTATGAGTTCGTAGATTATAGTTAAAATAAAATAAATTTTGTGTTTGGTTTTAATTAAAAATCCTTTATTCATCACAGTTATGTGCACCACTGCTTGTCATCTTTTTACAGGCAATAACAATTTTTATTCTTAATTACTCTGTCTGTTTACAACTTTGCAAACAACAACAGTTACTCGACAGATCTTTCTTCCAATCCGATTGTAGTTATAACTTAGGTTCGATCACAACCTTTTCAACGAGAGGTTATCCACACTTAACTCTCTTTACTGAGTTAGCTCCAACTAAACTGGTTTTTTACTTCACGATTCACTTCACGAGTTTGCTCCTTATAAACTCTCTCCACACAAACTGCACTCGCTGAGTTTACTTTACTTAAACTGGTCGTTGTTCGCATCAATGTGCTTTTTATGGGGCTGAGTAAACAATACATCGAAAGCTCTCGAACCTCTCGATATTTCAGGTAGATTCTATTTCTTTCTTTTAATTTCTTTTTAGTTCTTTTGTAGCCATGCTTACATATGCATCTACCTCTTTCAGCTTTTAGTATTTGTTGTTGCTTGTTTATTGTCTGTTACTTGTTTTCTTTGCTGTTAGTTTGTTGTTGCTGTTGCTGTGTTATTTTTATTTACTTTATCTCTGCTAATAATGCTTGTTGTTGTCGATTCTGGCTATTTGTAAACATCATGTATAGTTGTTGTTGCAGCTTTTGTTTATTTATTTTAGCGAAGTAATAAACGCAGAGGTTCCCAATCTTATTTTCGTAACAATACTTTAATTATCACTTACTGTATTTATAATTATCATTATATTTTTAGTGTACTCAGAATTTATATATGGAGAGTTAATTTTTAACATATTCATTGCCACTATATTTATAAATAGGTTAATAGTAATGTATTTCTCTAGCTCTCTCTTTTGCTATCACCATAATCTTAAATTATATCTGTTTAATTCACCACTAAGTTTTTAAGTAGACAATCGTGTTCTTTTATTTTCTATTTCTCTATTGTATTAAAGAATTAACAAGACTTAAGCAACAAACTCTGTGTAGATATGATCTTAAGGTGGAGCAAAAATTATTTACTATGAGAAAAGTGTAGTAAATTATCATTATTATTGTTACAAAAATCAGGTTGGGCACCCCTGCATTTATTATATCGCTAAAATAAATAAACAAAAGCTGCAAGAACAACTATACGATACGCGCTGTTTATAAATAACCAGAATCGACAGCAGTAAACTCTTCGAGTACAGTTTATGTGAAGAGAGTTTGTTGGTTTGAACTCTGTATGAGGAGAGTTTATGAGGAGTAAACCCGTAAAGTTAAAAAAACAGTTTAGTTGGAGCTAACTCAGTAAGGAGAGTTAAGTGTGGATAACCGCTGGTTAAAAAGATTGAGATCAAACCTAAGTTATAACTACGATCGGGTTGGAAGATCTTTAGGTAGAAAGATCTGTCGAGTAATTGTTGTTGTTTACAAAGTTGTAAACAGACGGAATAATTAAGAATAGAAAAAATAAAGGATTTTTAATTAAAACTAAACACAAGATTTATTTTATGTTAACTACTATCTACGAACACATAAATACAGGTTTTTAAAAAGGTAATAACGTATCATTATTATATATTGAATTTAAATAAAATGTAATTAAGAATAATGAGAATGTTTTTATCACAACTAAGAGAGTGGGTCTTTAACTATCGTAAGTATTGATTAAGGATTCTAAGTGAAGAGTATTTTTAATTAATATATATTGATAATTACTGCGGAAATCTTTTATTTCACTTAATTTACTTAGTGATCCCTGGACTAACTGAATTTACCCTGGTAACATCTGTTATAAATGGCGCCCGAGCGGAGACTTTAAAATTAAAATAAAAAGAAAATTATACTTGAAAAAAACTTTGAATTTTAAAATAAAACCAAAACTAATAGTTCGCGCTTTTATTAATTTAGTAAAGAAAGAAGGTTTAACTGAATGTCTAGAAGAGCTTCGTCTGAACACCGATAGAATTGTAGATGATATGAGGAGCCGTTTAAGAAGTTTTTTAGATAAAGGTAATATTACGCCCCATCAAGAAGTGTTAATACAAAATCTGAGGTTGAAATATGACCCGACATCACAGAAAGAACTGATAATTCCAACAGCGCGTGTTTCTAGAACTTCGTCATTTTTGAATGGCAAGGGTGTGATAATGGTAGTTTAAGTGATGAGATCAGGAATCGCGTGCAACGTGTCAATGAAAATTATGCAGATTATGTAACTGCGCTGTAATCTTTAATGCGATGGTCGAATTTATCTAATCAAGAGCAAGTAAAACAAATATATAGGAATTGCCGAGCCGAATACAAAGTATATATAAAGAGACTCGAATTTTCAAGGCTGTACGATTTGATTATTCTAGCAAAATATTATGAAAGTATTCGGGCGGAAGAAAATTCCCAAAATAAGATAGTCCGCCACATACAAACGGTAGTTGCTAATGATCGTAAGAATAGCGTTTGTTACCGCTATGGGCAAACTGGTCATAATCGGGCCACATGTTCGAGACCTGAAGTTCCCTTCTGCTGGGCCTTTGGAAAAGAAGCATTAAAACAATAGCTGCAGGTCTGGTGCGGGAAACGCTACGGGAGATCAGTCTGCGAGGGAAAGGGAGGAAGATCTCTAAGGCCCAAGCCTTTCCCTACTATAATTAACCCTGATGACGACTTACGTTTACGTATATGTCTCATAATAAAACGGAAGAATTATCACGCAATCATCGATCCGGGTGCTACTCATTCGTGTATAAACTCTGCCGTGGTGCAAGATCTACAGGTTCCAGTTGTAGCTGCAGATTTTTCTACAATACACCTAGCAGATAAAACTGCAGTTACAGTTCTCGGATCTGTTAGTTTATGGTTCGTTTTCAATAATGATGTATATTTGCATATATTTTTAGTTTTAGAATCAAGCATTGATCAAAAAATTATTGGCATGAATTTTACAGTACAGACTGGTTGTGAACTTCATATTATTCCCCATAAAATTACTAATAACATAAATAAGTCCTTGGTAATTACCCTACAGGCAACAACATCCAAGGATACTCAATGAGACATTCAGGTAGACCCACGTGTTTCAGATTTCTTGAAATAGAATCGCCCCGTTTTGACTTAATTGTTGAATACTCTAATGTAACAGAACATGTAATCACTATGAAACACGCACGCCCACTTTGTCAACGTTATTACCCGAGAAACCCAGCTATGCAGAAAGTTATTGATGAACAAATTGACGCCCTTCTAACTGACGGTCGAATCAAAACATCAAAAAACTCATACAGCTCCTCTATAGTTTTAGCATGTAAGACGAATAATGAATGGCGACTCTGTGTTGATTATAGGCAAATAAATGAGAATTCAATTCGGGACGCGTACTGTATTCTTCAAATAAACGCTATCTTGGGGAAATTAAGAAACATCATATTTTTCAGCACTATTGATCTTCGGAACGGGTACTGGCAAATACCCATGGCCCCACAAAGAAAAATATATACTGCTTTCACTGTGCCTGGAAGTGGTTTGTTTCAGTGGCGTGTTATGCCTTTTGGCCTACACTCGACTCCAGCAATTTTTCAGAGAGCCCTTGATGCAGTAATTGGTCCCGAACTAGATTCTTTCGCGTTTGCATATCTGGATTACATTGTTGTCCTTAGGAGTACTTTAGAAGAGCATCTTCAAAATTTAAAAACCGTATTTGATCGTTTGATAGCGGCTAACCTCCGAATAAATAAAGATAAACGCTCTTTTGTCAAAAAAAAAAAAAAAAAAAATCGATATTTGGTGCACCTAATCTGCGAAAATGACATTCACACGGATCTGGAGAAGGTGAATGTTGTTGTAGCTTTACCGGCACCAACTACCCTTAAAGAACTACAAGCATTCCTTAACACCGCGGCATGGTACAGGAGATTTGTGCCAAATTTTTCAACTTCGACTAACTCCTTGAATAATTTATTAAGGAGAAATAAAAGGTGGGAATGGGGACGACAACAACAGGTGTTTGATCAAATTAAACAAAAACTTATAGAAGCTCCATCATTGACTTGCGCCGATTTTACTTAAACTTTTATTTTACAGACAGATGCTAGTGATGTTGGCCTAACTGTTGTTCTAACTCATGAATTTGATAACGATGAAAAGGTAATATCATATGCAAGTCGTACCTTTGCTGCCCCAGATCACAACTATACAGTCACGAAGAAGGAATGCTTAGCTATTATCTGGGGAATACGCTAGATAAGGCATTACCTTGAGGGTTACCTTTTTGTGATTGTAACGGATCATCAGTCGTTGAAGTGGCTCAGCTCTATCCAGTCTCCATCTGGTAGGATCGCACATTGGGCATTAGGGATAATGAAGTTCGACTATGAAATACGATACCGAAAAGGCAAATTAAACGTAGTGGCAGATTGTTTATCTCGATCACCCAAAACCAATCAAACAGCAGTTCTCTAGTCCCTTAAAAAATATACGAACTATACAGATCCTTGTTACGAAAACAAAATCAAAATCGTTAGGAATGATCCTGAAAAGTTACCGGATCACCGAATCGATGACAATCAAAACCTACGAAGTTACATATTTGACACGTCAGTCCACAACGAAGAAGATCCAGTTCCGTGGAAACTTGTGGTACCAGCATCATGCAGAGAAAGGGTACTACGGGAATGTCACGATGATGCAACTGCAGGGCATTTTGGCATAAATAAAACGATAGCGAGGGTTACCAAATTGTACTACTGGCCCGGAGTATTTAGAGACATAAGTAAATATGTAAGGCAATGTCAAAACTGTCAACGTTTTAAACCACTACAACAGGCTCCTGCAGGGATAATGCATACCTCTCAGGTTGATCAATCATGGCGCACGATATGTTCAGATTTTTTAGGTCTACTGCCACGATCTATTCATGGTAATAATACCTCGCCTTTCACAATAAATTCAGCAAATAGTCCGAGTTCGTTCCTGTGAGTAAAGCTACTTCCAAACCATTAATAAGGCATTTAGAGAGAGAGAGAATCCTGGAGCGCTTAGGTATTCCCCATGTTCTATAGACTCATAATGGAACACAATTCACTAGCCAAGATAGGCGTTAAACAGATTTTTACGGCTCCCTATTCACCCCATGAGAATCCCACCGAGAGGATTAATAGAATCATTAAAACAATGATAGCTCAATATGGCGAATCAACTCACAGAATGTGGGATGAAGACTTACCCGAATTGACGTTAGCGATAATTTCCTCCAAACAGAGTTCAACGAATTATAGGCTGGCCTACTTAACCCAAGGAAGGGAGAGTTACGTTTCACCAATTCTTTATTTCATGAGAGAACGAGTGTTGAAAGTATGAACCCGAACCAAAGTCGTGAAAAAATTGAAGGAGGTTTTTGAAATCGTCAAAATGCACTTGCAAATAGTAACGAATACTCAAGCTACACACTACAACCGGAGGCGATGGGAATGGGCTCCCAAAACAGGAGCACTAGCCTAAAAACACACGTATTGTCAAAAGCTATCGACTATTTTGCTCTACGCTATGAAAATCCCTATGTGGTATCCGAATTCATCTCACCCGTAATAGTACGACTAGAAGATCCTGAAACTAAGAAGACTAAAGGAATAGCACATTTGAAAGATTTGAAGTCATTCAATATGTAAGTTCTTTGAACTTGTGCTAATATACTTCCAAATATCTAATTGTTAGCTCAACAAGAAGTCTTCAGTCCCACAAAGAAAACTTAACCAGGAAGTTTCTCATTACCTAATATTACCATTGTATTATACTTATTTCATTATTTAATATTATTTTGTTACGTATATTTTTAGTGTACTGAGCTTTTATATTTGGAGAGTTAATTTTTAACATAAAAACTTAGTGGTGAATAAAAATGAGATATTTATAAATAGGTTAATAGTAATGCATTTCTCTAGCTCTCTCTTTTGCTATCACCATAATCTTAAATTCTATCTCAGTTTTATTCACCACTAAATAAATGTTGAAAATTACTGTAGAAATATTTTATTTCAATTAGTTTACTCAGTGGTCCCTGGAGTAACTGAATTTACCTTGTACATCTGTTATACGATACACTAACTGCATATAAAAACTGATGCGTTCCAGATTTTGAGAAATACGCATAAATTTAAATCAAAGCAATAAGTAACAAACAAAATCGCATTAAAAAAGTCAACAAAAAATTTGTTTCATTTACGAAAACAATAAAAATACGATATTAATGCCATAAAAGTTGGTCTTCTGGACATGGTTAACACTCCCTTGACATCTGGACAAATATGGGAGATGCAAAAGACGATCTTCGACCTGTCAATTGAACAGAAGAAGGGTCAAAATAGGCCGCAATTTTTAAACTACCAGCTCAAGACTGGCTGGTTGCTTCTGGTTTGCAACAATGAATTGACTGCAGAGTGGCTGAAGCTTAACTGGTGTGCAAGTTGTGTATGAAATTAGTGAAGGAGGATGAGTTCCCTAAGCCGCAAATCATTCGTGGATACTTCCTATATAGTTTGGATGTAAGTACTGAGAAGATTCTAGTGACTACAGAAGAATACGAATTTGCCTACGTCAATTTGGCGAATAATACAGAGGACAGTGGATAAGGACCTTGTCATTGCAGTTAGAGATGCTATGCTCGATCGGCTCCGTTCCATTGAGGGTAGAATCTTCTATAGGTTTGATGTAGTCCACCTAATCTCACGGCATATGAAGCCTGAGAACCACTGTATCAGAGGTGCCCGGAACGAAGTCGGGGCTGGTTGTTAGTGAACCTCAACCGAAAGCTGACGAACCCTGCTGTTCAAAGGCCGCAGTCGTGCGGCCAAGGAAGGGACCACGGCAACCGTTGATAAAACCCCGAGTGGACCGAAGAGGATTGAAGGCACTATCTCAGGCTACTCAAGAAAAGCTGAGGATTCGAAACTTGCTTGGCATGTGCGGCAGCTGTGGATTCTAGTAGGCACAAATAGGAGCACCGTCAAAGTCCTTCAGGCAAACCTGAACCGAAGCAAGGGTGCTTCGGGCACAGGAGCCCTGGGCTATTGAAGGGGATGTCATAGGACTTCAAGGCAGGTCGTGTATCTTTCTTTCTCATTACAGAATTCAATACTAGAGAGCTGGTGGGTATCAACTTGCGATTTTCCACAGATTCAAATATCAACGAAGTAAAGTGCGCCTCGGCCTACTTCCCAAGGAGTTGTAGAATGGAGATGCAGAGATTTATAGAGTTCTGCCGGGCAAACAACCACCACTACATTATTGTCTGCGATGTGAATTCGCATTATGAGGTATGGGGCAACAGTAACAACATTGTTATGGGTGAGTGAATTTTGAATCACTTAGCAACAATGTAGCTCTTGCCAATAAGGGTAGCAAACCTTCGTTTATTAACGTAATACGGTAAATGTATCGGATATCACGTTATGTGACACATTCATGTCCAACCTTGTAATAGACTGGGATGTGTCGGATGAGGTGTCCCTTTCGGATAATGTGCATATTGGGTTTGATTTAGTAAATATTGCTAGGACCAATGTCAATCCAGTTTTTTCAAGGAAGGTGGACTGGGTCCTCTTTCAGGGAAAACATACAAGTTCATATTGATGAACTTGACCTGGCGGTAAGTTAACTTCAAACGACAATTAAATCCTCTTTAGATGTTAGTACACGTCAAAGTGACCTTTTTCCAAACGTAGAAAAATGGTGGAATCACACTTTAGCAAAATTGAGGGTAACGGTAAGGAGGAATTTTAATAGGGCCAAGCGTACGGGTGACTGGCACATTTATAGAGATAGTCTCAGGAGTACAATAGAGAAATTAGAAGGTCTAAGATGGATACATGGAGGAAATTTTGTCAGTCTAGATATCTAGAAGGGAAGCTTTGGATCTCTTGTCGAGGACATATTTTCCAGACTCTCGATCGGTTGCACATCTACACTGGTTTTGGGGTATTCCAGATTATTCACCCCGAACAGGGTTTCGTGGGCGATTGGCTTCTTCAAGTCTTACAGGTAGGGATGGGATATTTATTTATTTATTCATATTTATTATTTTATTCCGACATAATCCTATCTAAATTGTTAATGATTCTTAAGGCAGCTTTATTTTGGGATATGTCCCACAAGCGTGGCGGGAAGTCACGGTTATTTTATTAACGAAGGCAGGTAGGCCTAGTGATCCTCCCAAATCGTATCGACCTATCAGTCTTTCAGCAGGTTGTTGAGACGATGGGACTGATCGATGTTTATATAAGGGAAAGATCCCTCTTCACCCGAGCCAGATCGCGTATGTGAGGGTGCCATTTTGTCTCTGCTAGATAGTATTAAAAACGCATTCTCTGCTAGGCAAGTTGCTCTCTGCGCATTCTTGGATATTCAGGTCGCCTTTGACAATAAAAGTTTTGATTCCATTTCTAGGTCATTAGAGCGAAAGGGAGTGGATAGCTCAATTACAACTTGGATCATTTACATGCATAGGAGCAGGATCATCAGCTCTTCTTTTGATGGAGAATAGTTCACTGTGATCGCGGCAAAGAGATGCCGTCAAGGTGCAGTACCACTCCATTGTTATGGAGAGTGGTAGTTGATGATTTGCTCATCACGCTGGCTGGGATGTCAGTATATTTGATTACGCTGTTAATGATCTCGTTATAACTGTCTGTGAGAAATATGAGAGTACGTTGTGTGATGTCATGAGTACTCAGGAAGGGCTTTTGGTGAATTCCGCGAAAACGGTTGTCGTACTCTTTACGAAAAGATAAAAGTTATCATGTGACTGTATTTCTTTTAAGGGTACAACCATCAACTTTTCCAGGGAGGTAAAGTATCGTGGTGTCAATCTGGATAAGAGACTCAGTTGCAACTCGCACATTTATGGCGTCCAGACAATGGCTATAAAGGCCTTTTGGCCAAATCGCTCCTCTTACGGTAGGACATTGGGTCTTTCGCCGAGGATGACATTATGGATATATACCGCTATTATTCGGACCACCATTACTTATGGGGCGACAGCTTGGTGGAGATAGGCTTAAAAACAGGGTTGCAAAAGTTGGTACAATTATACTTAAACTATTGGTACAATTTCAGACTAAAAAGTACAATGGTACACCAATTACTCATTTGGTACAATTTTCGAACTTTCTTAGTTAATTTTTCATGGAATTTCACTAGTTTATCGTCTAATTGATTTACAGTGGCAACTCATCTTTACTATCATTTCTTTGTGATTTAGTTTTTGAATTTGTCTGTTTATTTTCAAGCAACTGCAACTAACTTCACTTTGTTTTTCTTTTATTACAACAATTCTAGCTGACAGCACCTAAAAGAAAAATCAGCTGTTTTACAACAGTGATGTTACTTTTGTTATTATAAAAATAAATTTTTAACACCTCGGGGTGGCGTGGTGTAGTGGTTAGAGCGCACGCATGACAACATAAACGACCGAGGTTCAAGCCCCAGAAGTGGACATGACGAAGAAAAATTTATTTGTGGTTTCGAATGTTTAATAAAGAGGCTTTAACTTCTCTCTAGACAACCACATCTAAAAAATAAAGAAGAAGCGCCTCTGACCTTCTGACCGCTGGCGATGATGACAAACATCAGAAGAATGATCAGGAAAACACTCCACCTACTGGTAAAAAATTGTAAAATTAAAGTAAAGATCACCACCAATTAGTAAGGATCTTCACCACTACGCAAAAATCATATCGAGGAAGCTACAGCGGATTAATCATCTACTTAGCTTGAAAGATCAAATTGACCAAAGAAATTCAAACAAAGGCATGGATGTTTTGTGGAAAGCCAATATGCTCTGTAGAGGAGTGAAGGAAAAAAAATTACAATTTTATGTTGTTTTTTTATTGCTCTTACTTAAAATAAAAAAAATTACAAATAATTAAAAAAATTATTTGGTACAATTGGAGTCGAAAAAATACAACTTCATAAGCTTCTAGGTACAATTTTGATGTTCCTATTTTGCAATCCTGTTGAGGAATCTACCATCTAAATTAGACAGGGTACAGAGCTCGCTTGCCTTGGTATTACGGGGACAATGAGATCATGTCCAACAGCGCCCTTGGAGGCCTTGAGTGGTTTAACACCACTTCATATTCATGTGATAAAGGTGGCGACATGTTCGTCGACGAAAATTTTCGCCAAAGGGTCCCGAAATGCGTCGGGAAGTCTCTCCATTTTATTCAGGGTAGTCGGACAACCATCTTCAGTCTTTTGGATCTGAGCTTTGGCAAGAGATTCATTGTCGAATTTCCGGGCCGGGATTGCTGGTTTAATAGGGCCTACGATCGGAGCGAGTTTGACCTAAACTAGTATACTTGATGGCTCTACGAATCCAACCGATACTTGTTGATCCCACTGGGAAGTTCGCTTAGTGTCTTCCAGACTGATATCATTGCTATATGTACGAAGATCAGTGGGATCAAGGGTAAGACCATTACTATATTCTCTGATAACCAAGCTGCTTTAAAAGCACTTTGCTCGAATCGAATGATATCTAGACTGGTCAAATATTGCTACGATACGTTACAAAAACTTTCGCTTTGGAATAAGGTTCAGTAGTTTTGGGTACCTAGATACTGTGGGATAGATGGTAATGAAATAGCGGATGCATTGGCCAGAAAAGGTTCAATGATCCGGAACTTTGCTATACGGCACAACGTACTACCATCCTCAATCTATTGGATATACAAGATGATAATATCGATTTGGATAACATATGGCATAACTATCACATATGGCTTGTGTCAATAATAACAAATATGGTATTTTGGAGGATAAACATGTCATTATGTATTCGATAGACGCCAAAGTTTAAACACACATTCTTTTCAATCGCTATAATAATGTCGAATTTTGTGTCTAAAAAGATGTTTTGCGCGGAAGTCTGATATCCTTCTTTCATTTGAAGAAAACGGCTTTTAAAAGTTATCCCTTGTTGGTAGAAGCTTACGGTCAACATGCACCAATTCAAAAAACTTGAGAACGATTTTTCGCGCGATTAAAAAGTGGTGATTTCGACACAGAGGACAAGGAGAGGCCTGGTCAGCCGCATAAGAAGAACTTGCATTATAATTGGGAGTCACACATCTAGCCACTTACCTACGTTTAAAATCATTGGTATTCATTCAAAAGCAAGTAAATTGGGTCCAATATGAATTGAAGCCGAGAGACGTTGAAAGGCGATTTTGCATGTTGAAAACGATGCTTGAACGCTACAAAAAGAAGTCAGTTTTGCATCGTATTGTTACCGGTGATGAAAAATGGATACATTACGATAACCACAAGCGCAAAAAGTCATATGTACAGCCCGGCCAACCAGTCAAATTAACGCGGAAGCTGAATATCCATGACGACAAGGTAATGCTCTGTATTTGGTGGGATCAGAAGGGTGTTTTGTATTAAGAGCTGTTGAAAACGGGTCAGATGATCACAGGGGACCTGTACCGAACACATTTCGTTTAAAGAGAACAATCAACGAAAAACGACCAGAATATTCAACCAGACTCGAGGCCATAATCTTCCATAATGTCAAAAACTATTTCGAAAACAGTGGATGAGAAGTTTTGGCCCATCCGCCTTATAGCCAAGATCTTGCTCCTTCTGACTACCATTTGTTTCGTTCGATGCAGAACGCCTCTAGTGGAATACGCTTCACTTCAGAACAGTGTATCAAAAATTGGCTGGATTCATTGTTTACCTCAAAACCAGAGCAATTCTTTTGACGCGGTATCCATATGCTACTAGAAAGATGGGAAAAAGTATTTGCTAACGACGGACAATACTTTGAATAATGTATCAATTCATTTTGTTATTATAATAAAGCAATTTTTTATGCAAACAAAATCGACATCATTAACTAGTATGCCCAATAGTTAGGAATTGGGAAATTGCCAGATGCTTGGAACACTGGAACGCTCAAAAAGAACTTCGTCACACTAAGGCGGAGATCGTTCTACGATTTGGGCGTCACTTTGAGGTTCTCAAGTATGGCAGGCCGGACTTGAAACTTCTTACGGGGTTTTTTACAGGCCACTGTGGATTAGGAGCGCATCTGAAAAAGATGGCGGTCAAGGTTATGGATGTTTTTAGGTTATGCTTAAAGGCATCAGAGACGGCGGAGCACATTATGGGCTTCTTGATAGGTTTAGGTGGACATAGAGTCCCAAAAATGTAAACAAAAAAGATAATTACAATGGATGTTATAAATATCGGGCGGGCCATCGGTTTAAATTTGACCAGTGGTTATTTTGAAGCTGACAATACTTATGTTATTCTTTTCTGTCACAAAATTCAGTAATTATCTCCACTGAACGAAATGAATCGATTTACACTTGAGCAACATTGGGGATTTATTGAAAATTTATTCCTGAAACAAAGACAATTGATCGAAAATTGCACGAAAATGTCGTACAAAATTTGGTCGCAGGGAATGACTAACAGTGCCCAGTATACGCAAGTTTATTGCTAAAGTTCGTGAAACTGTCGAAATGGTGATGTCAGTTGGCCAACAAAAAGCTGCGATTTGACACCGTTGGACTATTTTCTGTAGGGCGTCGTTAAAGACAAGTGTTATGTCGGCAAACCAGAGACAATTGAACATTTGAATACCAAAATTCGTGATGCCATTGCCGAGACATTACCCCATACACTCGAGAATTGGTCCGATCGAATGGGGGTACTGTGAGACCAGCCGCGGCAGCCATATGAATGAAATAAATTTGGAAAAATTTTAAGCCGTTTTTGTTTTATTGCATTTTTAAATTTAAACTTTTAAATGCCCAAAGCAGCAAGTTGTTGTTGGCAGCATTTGTTGCTATGCTATCGAGCTGATAAATATTTTGAAAGCAGCAGCAGCAATAAAATCAGGCTTCATTGTCATCTGTTCTATTTGTCATAAAAATATTTGTTATAGAAAAATATTTTTCAGTGGTGACATTCAAGCTTTTCAAATCCACCAAAATAAAATCGATTGTTTAAAATATTACTCTAAAATATAAAAATTAATAAAATTATGTGTTTACAACTTTTTATTTATTAACATAAATATTGTTTGATACAATATTTTAATTTTATACTGTTTTTTTCTTATAAATAAAAAAAATTTTTAGGGTATTTCATTTACAATTTTATATTGTATTGGTATCACATATTTTTATTCTGCTGCCTAAAAAGTAGAAATTATTTTATGTTTAGCAGCAGCAGCAAAGGTTTCTGTCTAGGCTTTTGCCGTGCTGCCTTTAAATAATTGTTTTCATATAAACGTATATACTCTAATTTTGACATTTTACTGTCTGCTGCTTGCTGCCGGTTATGTGTTTAATGCTTAAGATTGTAACAATTGGAGAGTAATTACTCTGCTCAACACTATATACAAGATACTCGCAACCATAATACAGGGAAAGCTTCAAAATAAAAAAGACAAAATATCGCGAGCCGATATCTGCCTGAAAACGGGCCAAATTAAACTTACTACCTTGATCAAAAAGTTTCCGGAATAACCCCCATCGCAAATGTCAAGCTATGACGCTAAGATTTAGTATGATTATCAGCAGATGTACCAACTTAAAAAAAAAACTCGAATTGGAACGATGGGACCGCCATACGGAGGTTATTACGGAGACTTTCATCAAGATAGATATGTTCAATATCCAAAATATTTGTATAAAAACTAAAAACAATTTTTTTTAGCTTTTTTTGGGCACGATTTAGCTTTGTTATTTTAAAATCTGGTCACACTGATTAAAATATAAAATAGTAACGTATCTGATAAACAAAAATCAGTTTTGCAGCATACAACATAGAATAAATTTAATTTTTTAGCGATTTTCTATAAATTAAATCATAATTCACACGCGACAATTGTAAGTATAAAAATCAAACATATTGAATTAAATTACATGCTTAATATCCTTTTTATTTTCAATGACAACTTGAAATCGTTTTGGTGTTCTTTTGACCAACTTGACCTATGTTTTCCAAGGAGTCCTTGCTCATTTAACTCGTATCCTCGTTCAGAAGGTTATGACGTACTACTATTTAAAGAGATTTTAATCTCCAGAACTGGTGACATTTTATCAATTGGGTTCAGACAAACATTCCCATATTTGTTTTTTAATTTTTCTAAAATACTGCAATGCGTAATGTGTATTTGGGAGCGTTGTCCTGTTAGAAGAGAATTTATCCTAATTTCATTTTTCAGCATATTTTTCAAAAATTTTCTGGAGGATTTTACCATACACATTAGCTGCGATATAGCTTTTTGAGAATCACGCCTGAACCATAATACTCTTTAAGCTATGCTAACAGTATGCTGAACAAAATTAAGTCTGCCGTGGTCTCAACTTAGAAACTTAACGGAAAAATTAATTTTTGATTAAAAGTATGCAACACAAACCAATTTTTTCATTCGTCACTCCTCTAGTGAACATATATATTGGCTTTCCACAAAGCGTTCATTGTTTTGTGTCAGTTTCATTAACCAAGTTGATTTTTGAAGCTAAGTAGTTGATTAATCCACTGGGAATCGCCATTTGATTGTGTAGTGGTGAAGAGCCTTGCTAAATGGTGGTGGTGGTGGTGATCTTTATTTAGCATTGTAATTTTTTCCCAGCAGGTGGTGTTTACTCCTGATCATTCGCCTTATCGTTTTCATCACCGCCAGAGGTAAACACTCGAAACCACAATTTAATTTTTTCGTCGTCTTCTGCTGGTGCTCGAACTTTGATCTCTTTTGTTGTTATGCGTGTATTCTAACCACTACACCACGCCACTAACATAAAACCAATTAATGAAATGTAATTTAGTCTATCCGATGAGTTTCTAAGTTGAGACTACGGCACCCGAAGAAGTTTTATCTGACTGCCATAACTGTAATATATTTAGTCATCAAGACTTATCATATATTTACAAATTGAAATGAACGATATAACTAAAAAATTACTTAGCGTTACACACATAAGTTTAACCGTCTAACACCAGGTGTAAAATTTGCTCTAACGTATAATGAACCAGCTTTGTGTCGGAATTAATGGCGCAAAAGTATACATATATATATGGTATTATGTTGTTGAGCAAATCTGTCTCAGAACACAAATGTGATTTAAACAAACTGTTGACATGATGACCACAGTAAGATTATTCATTACGCCAAATTCGTTCCAAACAGGAGAATTTCGTCAACCTTTATATAACCTGCTTAAAGGGAACCATCATCAGCGGAAAAAATTACAGCCAAATGAAAATGAAGGCCTATAATGAAAATTTATTTTTGACACCGACCATAAACCACTACTTAGCGTTTTCGGCTCCAGAAAAGGTTATCTGGTATATACTGCTTATCGCTTTCAACGGTGAACACTAATTATGCTTGTATATGACTTCAAAATAAAATACAGCAATACGCAAGAATTTGGTTATGCTGACTTTTTTCAATGCTTTTTTTGATAAACACGAAAAAGATTCAGACGATCTACTGATTGTATCAATTTCTATAGATACTAAATGAAAAGTCATCTAAGTGAATGCATAAAAAGGATTCAAAACGTCTTAAAATTTATTTATAAAATTTATTATTCCTGATCCCAATTTGTGGATCTTTTAACACATTTTTTTCCCATGATTTTGTGACAAGTTGAAATTATTTTATTTTGGAAATTTAACAGAGGTTTTTATAGAGGGGAATCTCACACAAACTGAAATGTAAACAAAGTTTATTTTCACTATAACAGCTGGCATCAATGTGAAAAAAATTTTGTAGACTTGTTTTTGAAGCTATTAGATGACAAATAAAAATTGATTATGAATAAAATCTGTGCTAACTACAAACTAAGGCTAATCGGTTGACTAGTAATATCGTTGAGTGTGATATATACACAGCAGCTAACTTTTCATTATAAATTCGGAGACTACAGTTTAACGCTAGCTCCGTACGATAAATGCATTACAGAAGTTTTCAATAATAGTAATACTCATAACCAGTTTTTAACTACCGAGCTAGTGCTACCTTTTTTCTTTTTCAGATGGTTTGGACTGAGATTGAACTGAGGAGCTCACAGTTGGTAGGCGGATGTCTTACCTACCATATCACAGCGACACACAGATTAGTAGTTACTGTTGCCCAAAAGGTTTAAAGGGCAGTTTACGATTATGGTTATGGCGTTACGTTTAGTCACGTCTAATTAAACCTTAAATTGAATACATTATAAAAACCCTTCGTGTATGAATTATAATAGTGGTAGGGTTAATAAAACAAAACATAATATTACTATGCCATCTCAATTACTTGAGTTCATGAAGAAATTCACTAGAAAACATCTTTTTTAACTAAATAAAATGTTCTATTCCGGTTTTTCAGGGGCAACATGATGTGACCCCTTTTGTATTAAAAACTTTACATACGACGCCGTTAAGCCTTTTTTCATTTACGGAACACCACTAATTAATTCCTAATACCTCACAATACACGACCAAGTTCAAATCGGTAAATGAAGAAAATATATCTATATACATAACATTTAAATTCCATAGGAATTCATTCATATTCATTAAAAATTTTAATATAAAGAACCACACAATCGTCTACGCATTAAGAGAAGATATTTAGCAAAATTAACTAAAAAGATAATAAAAGTTGCAGAATTAAGTTAGGTAATTAGTAGAAATTGCAGCATAAGCATAGCTTATATCACTGGATTTTGATTTTATACGTATAACTGATGACGTCTAGTACAATCTTAAAAAACAATATTTTTGTTCTTTATACTTACAGCGTTAACTTCTTCGTTATCGTACCAAACATGTATGTAACTGTGTAATAAAGCTTGTTCAACAGATATACGTTGTTCCGGATCAATTACTAACATTTTACTTAGCAAATCCCTAGCTTCAGCAGCTTTTCTCCTACTTTGTTCATTGTTGTCGCTAGGAAACAGAACATCTGGAAATAATCGATCAAAAGAATATCCGGAATATCGAGGTCGATTTTCTACATAATTTCGAACTGTAGGCTGTAGTCTTTGCATGAACGAAGTTGATGGTGTTCCAAGTTGTTCTAAAATAGATATAAATAAACATACATTTCGTTACTAATAGAAACTTCATACCAATAATTTTGTTCCATTGGTCGATATGATCAGTGCCAGGGAATAAAACTCCTCCGCGAATCATTTCACCCATTATACAGCCAACTGACCATATATCAACATTTTCTTTGTAACCCATCCCCAATATTACTTCTGGAGCTCGATAATAACGAGTTACAACGTAAGGAGTCATCATAAAAGTGGTACCAGCAGTCCTTGCTAATCCAAAATCTAAAATCTTTAAAGTGCAATCTGCTTTTACAACTATATTAGACGGTTTTAAATCCTGAAATAATTGTTTGAAATTAAAAATACGGAATGAGTAAATAATAAAAAATATGAAAAAAATATTCATATTCAATGTATATTACAAGAAAACTTTGCTTAAAACCTAGTGTGTTGACACTACGTTTTTTTTGACACTTAGCAAGTTTTCACTATTATATAATTCACGTAAAAGAAAAAAAATTACTTTTCAGAATTATACTTGATATCAAACTGTTACAACATATGTACAGTCGTGAACAAAAGTGATACATAAATTAATTTTTTTTAAACTTAATATATTTTTCATTAAAAAAAAAACTTAAAAAGAATTTATAGAATTAAACAAAATCATTTATATTTCTTTAGTAAAAAAGTCTTTATTCAGTAATATAATATATCTTAAAAAATTAAATAAAAAGAACTATAAATTGTAACAACTTTTATCCAGTTTTGTCAATTTTTGAATTTTGTGCAATTTTTATTGTTAGTACTTCCTTTATTACAGATTTTATTCGATTAGGCATACTTTCCACGAGATTTTAAGTGGTTTGATGTGAAATATTGGCCCAATCCGCAGAAACTCTTGACCAAAGTTCCTCTAAGTTGGTCGGTGTTCGTTCATATTGGGAAAATCATCTTTTTATAATTGCCCACAAATTCTCAATAGGGTTTAAATCATGGCCATTTCATTGTTCTGAATTCTTGTTCAGAAAGCCATTTTTGCACAATCTTGACAGTGTGCTTTGGATCTATATAATATGGCCAAATTGTTTTCCAAAATACTCAAATACTACTCTTTATTCATGATGTCATCTATTTTAACTAGTGGACCAACGCCCCACCAGGTAATAAAACATCCCCACACCATTAAAATTCCACCACCGCATTTCACTGTTTGTTTGACATGATGTCGTTGAATGGTATCAGCGGGCCTCTTCCAACAATACTGAATTCCATCGGACTGGAAACGATTAACTTTTGTTTCGTCGGACCATATCATTCGTTCAAAGTAATCAGTAGTCCAGTTTTTGTGTATTTTACAAAAATTAAGCCGACATTTTGACTTCTTATAGCCATGTAGTCTATATACCATGGTATATACATGTATTTCAGATGATTGAAGCCATTTTTTTTAAATACAAAATTAATTGTAATTCAAACAGTATGAAAAATATGTATTCCAAAAACTTCGAAAATTTATTTACTCGAATTTTGCTATTTTCCTAAAAAAAAGTTTTGATTTGTTTTAAGTAACAATATATATAAGCTAAATAAGAAAGATTATATATTATACATAATGGTTTTATTAAAAAATATTGATTTTAAAGAACTTAATTTTAAAATATGTACGAAAAGTGATTTTGCATACTGTATTTCCAGCTGGATTTATGCTAGGGTTTCCAATTTCTTACCGAACGGAGCTGTGTTAAGTAAGCAATAATAATAATTTATACCACATTCAGTTTCATAGTATACGAACCAGCTATAAGCTACAATATTTTATGGTTTGATTCTGGTATAGGTTAACACACATGTAGTATACTATGCTAATATAGTACACAAATCCTATGCATGTCAGGGCTATTACTTTTTAATGAAGCAAAAATTACTTGTTTCTTTTTATTCTGTTATTACTAAATTCCAACAAAAACAAACTTCCAACCTAACGGTATTTCAGGTGTATAAATATAGAAAACACAAATTGGACAAAGCTGGATAAATGCGGTTATGAAAAACATATCTATATATTTTTTGTTTCTTAAGGGAAAACAATTATTTCTATCAATTTATACTCGTATGTTTTTAGTTTGAAGTGAAGGATTATGGGGTCAACATCAAAGTTAGAAAAACAATGTAAAATTTATTTTGGAGAATTTTTTATCTTACCCAAACGTCTCCATTTTAACTATCCGAAGGCTAACGGTAACGTCTCTAGTAACCAGCCGGAATCTGAATATTTCTTGGTTTCAATACTACACATGGAAGAAGGTGTAACAAAAATGTTTTAACATAAAAGGGTAGATAAATTTGCAAAAAAAGTTTCTTGTCTGACAAGCAGGGACCATTCAGCTGGCAAATGTTCAGAAAAGAGTGCTTAGTTTGTAACCGTTGTACAAACTTTATTTAAAGCCGTCAATATTCTGGACCATTTATCAACAATTCGTTACTCCTACTAAACAGTGGAATCACTCAGAAAAAAATTACGATTTGTTGAAAAAGAGTAATCGATCAAACAGCCTCGGACTTCATCCAATGGAAAAATTTTTGACTAAAGTAAAATTAAGACTTCCAAAATTGTCCAATGTAGTTAAAACTACAAAATATTTGTACTTCAAGTAGACTAAGTCAGTGGAAAATTTTTTAAAAAAGGAGTCCAAAAGCTTATGCATAGCGTAAAATAGCTATTTGGAGAAATACCTTTAATTTGTGGTATTAATAAAATTTTTATTATTTTTTGTTAACAAGATAATAATAAATAAAATGTATAAAATTTTTCGTTTAAATGCTTTACGTGGTGTTTTTTTTCGATATCTATGAAAGCTTAGATTATCTACTACGAAAAAAACGCCATAAAGGTAGAAGTACATAATAGGCGTTAATTCGTCGACAATTATCGTGTGTTTACAAATTTACGCACATGAAAAATTGTAACTTACACAAGACGAGTTAAAAACACACTAGCTGTCAGTTGTTGTTTTTATTTGTTTTCCTATTAGTAGATTGAGAAATGATTCATATAAATTTAATTTATTATTTATTAAATTTTAATTCTTTTGCTGTCAGCTGATAACCTGAAAAGTTGAAAGTTACCAACTTTTTGCCGTCAACACGTTAAAATTAAACTTGGGTAGTCCGCGAATGGCCTGGTGCAATTGAACTACTCATACAAGTGAGCTAAGAGTGTCGGTCATTACAATGAGTTTTTTTAGCTCCGTAGTTCGTTCGGTCGTTTGTTCTTCATGTTTCATTTTCGTACATGATCCTTTTTCGTTAATGATTCTCTTTAGTTTATATCTCTTTTTTCATGTTATATGAAAAGAATATACATACATTGGTTGGCAGTGCCACCCTGAAAATAACATGTGCAATCAGTGTTGTCAGATAATGAGTTACATTGGCTCCGTAGTTCATGTTTCTTTTCGTTTGTTTCTTCTTCGTTTATATTTGTTTCATTGATATGTTTGGCACTTAAATTGAAAAATAACTAATTAGCAAATAATATACATATATAAGCAATGTTGCCGCAATCATAAATGCAAATTATGCAAAAGAAATATGAATATATTATGTTAAAAAATATATTATCAATGTGTTCTTTTTATAAATAAATAAACAATTGAAAACTCGTACGAAAAAGTTATACAACGAACACAAATTATTTTGCTCTGTTTTTCCTTTTTTTAAATATGTCTTTTGTCTCGCTGCGTTTAACTTTTCTAACGGTCTAATTCATTCAAAAGAATATAAATAATGGAAAAACGAATTCGTACAGAGAATAATTTCGCATTAATTTTAAGCCTCACTTAAAGAAATAATTAATTCAATGACATTTATGTAAAAATCAGTTAAAACCCCGGCAATAAAATAACAAAAACTGCCTGAAATGCTGTGTACATTTGCAAATTTTGCGACAAATAACCTTTCGAAATGTACCTGCAATAACATGTTATTGTAAATTCTTAATTATTAAATTAAAAAATACCCTTAAAAATAATCGGAATAAAATGTTATTTTAAAAATTATCTGCAAAAAAATGCTATTATATACATATGCACTATGTGTGCAATTTTTGAAAAATCAATGATCAGTCAAAGTAGGTGTGGCGACGGTTGCGGCCATGGTGAAATTATATAAGGTAAAGGTGTTTGCCCGGCTGATTGCTTTTTTGGGTTCAAATGCTGTCGAAAATTTTTCTTGCGCAGCAGAAACTTATTAAAAAGAATAATCCAAATATATCGTTAAATTATATCTTATTGTAAAAAAGCACGCTACAAAGCGCATTAAAAAATAAAATATATATAATTATGTCTAAATATTCAATGTTTGTAGTTGAAAAACGTCCACAAAGCGAAATATTTGAAAATTAAAATTGTCATTAAAATGATAATAATTTATGTGAAATCAACTGAGTACTGAACTACTGAACTAAGTGAACGACCTAGTTCATTTATATGAGCTGAACTAAAAAGAGCGATCACAGAAAAGACCTAAAGAACCCAAGTATAGTCAAAATGTATTGTATGTACTTCGTTCTATACAAATATATTAATTTAACTTTTTTTGACAGAAGTTTAGAGTTCACACGCGCACTAACGCTTGGTATATACTTCTACCTTAAGTACTTAACATGGGGTCTACACGTAACATAATATCTAATATTTTTATTTCTGTTTAATATTTTTCTGTTAGCATACGTCAAATTTAATTGAATTATCTTACGCGTAGACTTCAAATTAGTGTTATCGCAGTGTTATAGTATTTGCTGTAGAACAGTTGTTATGAAAAACCTCATGGCAACAATCTTATAACATGGACTGTAAAAAGAAATATGTATATGTGCACAAAAAGCCGTTATTACAAATCTGCTGAAAAAATTATACAAAATATCACATGTAAGTTAAAGTTTTGTGATAAATTTATTAATGAAACGCGTTTAAAATAAAATTTAATAAAAAAAATAATAATTAAAAAAGCACATTAAAAGAATAAACTTATAGTGTTTCTTTCACGGCTGTCAGTAATTTCTGTAATAAGATTAACGGATTAATGTCAAACATTAACATTAATATGAAAAAAATATTCTCTCATTCTGTTGACGTTCTCTTGATATTATGTCAGAGTCAAGGCGAATTTTACAAGGTGGTCTTATTTTAAAAACGAATACAACACTGTAAACAGAATTTAACGTTGTGTCAAAATAATGCAACACTGTAGTAAGCAAATAGTAATCAAATTAACTGTGTGTTAGATATATTTGTTATAAAAAAAGTAATAGCGAATCGTTTTGACATATAGTTACTTATCAGCTGTTGTTTACGTAGCAAGCCAAGGTCATCTGGTTAGAATTCGCCTTGATCAAAGTTAATCACAGGCTAACACGCTGTGTTAGTAATTTAACTTGGTATTACTGAACAATTTTTTAAATTTGGTTTCACTTGAAGCAAAATTCACAGTTTCAGAAAAATAAATTGTATATTTTTATTTGCAATGGAAATGAAATTATTTTCTTACAACTTATAAAATGATAATTAAATACTATTTATTGTTACGATAACGTTTTTGTAATTTGTAGATGTTCTCTGATCAAAATTGTGTGTCGAACTTGTTGATTTACTTGCTTAATGCTTAGTTTTAGAGATTAAGTGGGCTGATTTACCAAATTTTTCGTTTGTCCTGTGCCGTTAAAACCAGAGATCGGAATGAATATATTCGTGTTTACTAAGTATTCATGCATTCGTTGCTTTTGCCATTCATCATTCACAAAAATCTCTATTTATTTGCTATTTTCACATTCACTGTTTTTTATCGCCTGAATACTCTTTCTTTATCGTGCTGATTCATGTAAAGCAACGAAATGATCCCACAAAAAAAAAAAAAAAAATAAATAAATAAATAAAAACATTCAGCACTTTCTTGTTCTAAAAACAATATACACACATGTACATAAATATAATCAGCCGTATTTATAATGAAAATCTAGCAAGTGTCTAGCATAAGTATTATTTATAATGAACTTGCTGTTATGTTTTTTTAACTCAGATCTACATCTACAACCTTTCAAACACTGACTAAGTTGACATGTGTCAAATTAATTAAAACAATTACAAAGAAGGAAATAAAATATTAATAAAGAAATAATGAAAACGCTTGCGAATTTGGATATGCTAGACCTGTTACGAAGTGCTAACAGTAGTCTAGCGAAGAAAGTTTATAAAACAAGAAAAAAATCCATTTTTGGTAGAAAATACATATTTACCAAGCAAAATGCCAAAAAAATTAATTTGGTTAAAGAAGATCTCAAAGGAAATCAAAAAAGAAGGGTGGTCAAATTCTTATGTATTTACAAGTGTTAGCAACTTTAAAGTGTTGGGAGCGCAACAAGGTACAAGAAGATTACGCAGTTTCATGGTTTCAGTCAATCCAAAATGATTGGGATTTGGCTGCATTTGCTAAAAAGTCTGCAGCATTTAATAAATTGCCAACGTCAACAGAAGACGAAATTAAAGTTATGGACGATTTTCAAATAGTAACATTATTAAAAGAAAAGTTGTGGGAGCAATTGATTGCAGTCATATTCGCCTCCAAGCAGTAGGAGGTGATGATGCACAATTATATGTCAATTAATTTAACGCTGTGTAGCCAGCAGATAATATTAAATATTTCGGGGTTAAAATTCGGTTTATGAATATTTTTTTTTCGTTTTAATTTCTTGTAGAAGAGATCGCACATAAAGAAATCATAATGCAATAGAAGTTGTTGGGAGGGCTGTACACTTTTTCTAAAAAACATTAATTAAAATACTATCTTAAATAGTACAGCAGTCATTGTTGTTGTTTTTTTTTAAAGGGAATTAAGAATTTTTTCTAAAAAACATTAATTAAAATACTATCTTAAATAGTACAGCAGTCATTGTTGTTGTTTTTTTTAGAGGGAATTAAGAATTTTTTAAAGGAGTCTACTACATAGAAAATTTAAGCCCATATTTTAATTGGTTATAATAATATTTAACATTAACCGTCGGTAAAAGAGGGGGTGCTATCCTGATGATGCGCAGTATATATCATATTATTCTGTCACAAAATTCAGTATATTGTCTCCACTGAACGAAATCTATTGAATTATTCTTGAGCAACGTTGGGATTTATTGGAAATTTATCATCATTAAATTCATATTTTCGGATGAAGCTCATTTTCATCTTGGTGGGTACGTTATTAAGCCGTATTTGGGGCTCAGAAAACCCAAACGTGGTCTTACAGAAGCCAATGCAGCCATTACAAGTGATTGTTTGGTGTGGCTTGTGGAGCGGAGGCATCATTGGCCTATACTTCATATTCCATATTTCGAAACCATTACAGTAAATAGATATACCTGTCACACCATGGTAACCGATTTTGTTGTGCCCGCTCTTCATGGTATTGATGTGAACGATGTTTGGTTTCAACAGGATGGTTCAACTTACCATACATCTGATGCGACAATCGATTTATTGCGTCAAACGTTTGATGGCCGTTTAATTAGCCGAAATGATGATTTCAGTTGGCCGCCAAAAAGCTGCGATTTGACATCGTTGGACTATTTTCTGTGGGGCGCCGTAAAAGACAAGTGTTATGCCGACAGACCAGAGTCAATTGAGCATTTCATGGCCAACATTCATTATGCCATTGCCGAAATACGACCCCATACGCTCTAAAAAGGTCTGCAAATTGATCCGAGAGAATGGGCTACTGAAGCGAGCCGCGACAGCCATATGAATGAAATAAGATTTCATATCTAACTCGAACAATCGTACTTCACAAAAAAAAAAAAAAAAAAAAAAAAAATTGGCTAAATTTCAAACCGTTTTTGTTTTATTGCATTTTTAAATTTAAACTTGTAAATTGCCCACCCTATATAATACAATTTGAAAAACAGAAACAAAAAATATTCATTTTTATATTTGTTTTTAATAGCTCTTTAAGGTTAGTTAAATTTTATCGAAATAAGTGCGTTTTTCATAGCAGTAAAAACATAAAAACAATAAATATTTTTTTTTATATTTTGTAAAAGTAATTAAAAAACCAGACTTCTAAAAATTTCTTAAGTAAATTAGTTTTTACAGCTATTTTTCTGAAGCACCTGAAATCCAATTTTTTAAGTAGTATTTTTTATTATAAACTAGCAACAACCCAGCGTGCTTCCCTCCGCATTTTAATTATTACCTTACTTATAATTTTTTTTTATACTCTTTTTCCCCATTTTATCCCCTTTCGGTTTAAATCCAAACATCTAAGATAGCCTTTATTCCCCTTATAAATGTGTTTTTTTTTTTAGCTGTATACAGTCTTTAAACACACATTAATTTTTATATAGTACTTGGCTAAAACCAATCCAGATCCATTAATTTGAGATAGCCTATGGTTAGTTCTAGAAAGACACTGTAGGTTCTGCTTTTTTATACAGGCTTTAAACAAAACAGAATTTTTTATAGTATAAGAATATAGATAGCTTTTACGCAGTGTGCTACAATAACCGCTTTTTGGCTGGTGTTGATATATAATGGAGCTTTAATAGTTGTCATTCTCCACATATACAAAATTCAATATTTAGTCGAAATGAATGCCCACTTATCCAATCTCTCTCAGTTACTAACTTATGATATGTATTATTCACGACGAATAGAATCTTATTTAGAAACTTTGTATGGAAGGTACCATGCCCACTTATTCGTTTCCGCCACTCTTTGAGTGAAGATTTGTATTGAATATGAAACAATTTGGACCCAATTGAGAAAATCTAACTGTTACCGTTTTGAAGATATAGACAAATAAATATTTGCTTTGTTTAGCTGTTCATAAACTTTAAAGAAACAAACATATACTATACTAGGTGGCATAAATATGCGTATAGAACATTGAGTATTGTTACGTTTTAACCTTTTTAAAAAGTTTGAGTTCTTTTAAATTGCGTTAAATAAAATAAATAACACGAATTTATTGTTTTACAGTCTTTTTTTCCACACTTTAACTAACTAACTTCCACTTTATACAAATTACTCAACGCTTTTATTAACGCTTTAGCACGACTTTATAGTAAATTGATATTAATTTCGAATGTTCTTTCTACAACTTTCTATTCAACTACGTTAATTCAAATGTAAGATTTGAATACACAAAAATTGAACTGGTAATACTGGTTAATACGCAATTGGTAACACATAAATAACAGCGTGATTCTGCATTAGCAGTGAACGCAGCCTTGATACAAAACCAATAGAATATATGCAATAATAAAATTTATAGCTCTACATGTACTAAGTTGGAGTATCTTTTCTTTAGACATTTTTATTTTCGTAACAGAATACTTTAAAGTTGGAGTATCTTTTCTTTAGGCATTTTTATTTTCGTAACAGAATACTTTAAGGTCTGATTGTGGAGAAACGGTATTTTTTTTGAATTTATTTTATTTTACAGATAAACTTCTGAAAATTATTTCAAGTGTTTTCTTTTTGCATTTGCATAGTTTGGCAATGATAAGCAATTTTTAAATCATAGTATGACAAAGTTTATACATACGCAAAGGTATGCGGATATAAAATAAAATATAATTCAAACTGGGTTTTAATAAATATTCGGATACTACCGATGAGTGAGAGCTACATTAAGCTGTTTGGCATTGATGCAACTAATTTTTGAGTGTAATTAGAACTAATTATTTTCCGTTCGCCATTTATTACCGTTTGGAGAATCATTTTGATATTCTTACCCGAGTTCGATTTCTCCTATCTGTTAATCACATAAATGTTCCATGAGACTAAGTTCCGATTAGTGTGTTGGAGTTTTCAATCGTTTTTACAACAATACAACAATCAAAACCTTTGTATTGTATGCAATATTTTTTATCTTGAAAAAGTTAATAAATAAGCAGCTAAATTAATATATACACAGGCCACCAAAACAGGATTAACTTACTCTTCAGTTGCCAAGCAAAGAACCTACAATACCCCCATTCATTTAATTGAATTAATAATATAAGAATACAAATAAATCTCTTGCTGTAAATCATAATATTCAGCCTTATTATGATTCTCTAAATCGTAGACAACAGACAAATTTTTTCTTTACGCTTCGACTACGTAATAAGGTTGATTACACTGGTCTACAGTAAAAAAGCCCTTAAATAAAACTATATAGAACTATATACTGATTTTGATGCTTTAAATTCAAATCTGTTTTCAGTTTTTTTCATTGAGCTCTCATTTTTAGCCCAAAATATGGTAGTTATGTCAATAAATTTCATCATAACTTGAAAACGACTTGACCGATTTTAACGCAAGTAACAGCAAGTGTTTAAAAACAAAATTCCCTATATATCACTTAAATAATATTTTTCGGTTTCGGAGTTATTCATAACTTAACATAAAAATCGGTTGGCTATTGCTAATTTTATTTAAAATTAAATGCAGGTACCTAACTTTGACCAAAATTAGCGAACAATTTTTTTCTTGCGAAATTAGTGGATTTCTTCTTTCATTTCCACCTTCGCTGATTTCCAAAAATGTTTTTTATAACTTTTTGGAAATCAGCGAAGGTGTTTTAAATGGAACAGGAAGTAATTTACAAATCTTCGTATAAATTGAGAGGTTTTAAAAACAAGTACTGAAAAGGCAATTGCAGTTGCGGACGTGTTCACTAATTCTTACACCATCAATTTGAATAATCATCAATAATACTAACATTTAATAATAATAATGCCGCTGTGGACACACACCTACCAACCAGAAGGTCGTCGGTTCAATACAAGGCCAGACCATGTTAAAAAAAAAGTTTTTCGTCAGCGGTATCACCTCATAACATTAGCTAGTAACTGGTTATGAGTATAAATACGCAGCTCATTGACTGAGAGAAGTCCCAATGTTCCTTCATGGAATGTTATGGGAATTTAATAAAAAAAAATAATAATAATAATAATAATAATAATAATAATAATAATAATAATAATAATAATAATAATAATAATAATAATAATAATAATAATAATAATAATAATAATAATAATAATAATAATAATAATAATAATAATAATAATAATAATAATAATAATAATAATAATAATAATAATAATAATAATAATAATAATAATAATAATAATAATAATAATAATAATAATAATAATAATAATAATAATAATAATAATAATAATAATAATAATAATAATAATAATAATAATAATAATAATAATAATAATAATAATAATAATAATAATAATAATAATAATAATAATAATAATAATAATAATAATAATAATAATAATAATAATAATAATAATAATAATAATAATAATAATAATAATAATAATAATAATAATAATAATAATAATAATAATAATAATAATAATAATAATAATAATAATAATAATAATAATAATAATAATAATAATAATAATAATAATAATAATAATAATAATAATAATAATAATAATAATAATAATAATAATAATAATAATAATAATAATAATAATAATAATAATAATAATAATAATAATAATAATAATAATAATAATAATAATAATAATAATAATAATAATAATAATAATAATAATAATAATAATAATAATAATAATAATAATAATAATAATAATAATAATAATAATAATAATAATAATAATAATAATAATAATAATAATAATAATAATAATAATAATAATAATAATAATAATAATAATAATAATAATAATAATAATAATAATAATAATAATAATAATAATAATAATAATAATAATAATAATAATAATAATAATAATAATAATAATAATAATAATAATAATAATAATAATAATAATAATAATAATAATAATAATAATAATAATAATAATAATAATAATAATAATAATAATAATAATAATAATAATAATAATAATAATAATAATAATAATAATAATAATAATAATAATAATAATAATAATAATAATAATAATAATAATAATAATAATAATAATAATAATAATAATAATAATAATAATAATAATAATAATAATAATAATAATAATAATAATAATAATAATAATAATAATAATAATAATAATAATAATAATAATAATAATAATAATAATAATAATAATAATAATAATAATAATAATAATAATAATAATAATAATAATAATAATAATAATAATAATAATAATAATAATAATAATAATAATAATAATAATAATAATAATAATAATAATAATAATAATAATAATAATAATAATAATAATAATAATAATAATAATAATAATAATAATAATAATAATAATAATAATAATAATAATAATAATAATAATAATAATAATAATAATAATAATAATAATAATAATAATAATAATAATAATAATAATAATAATAATAATAATAATAATAATAATAATAATAATAATAATAATAATAATAATAATAATAATAATAATAATAATAATAATAATAATAATAATAATAATAATAATAATAATAATAATAATAATAATAATAATAATAATAATAATAATAATAATAATAATAATAATAATAATAATAATAATAATAATAATAATAATAATAATAATAATAATAATAATAATAATAATAATAATAATAATAATAATAATAATAATAATAATAATAATAATAATAATAATAATAATAATAATAATAATAATAATAATAATAATAATAATAATAATAATAATAATAATAATAATAATAATAATAATAATAATAATAATAATAATAATAATAATAATAATAATAATAATAATAATAATAATAATAATAATAATAATAATAATAATAATAATAATAATAATAAATCCCTCATTATTTTTTAACTTACCCTATGAATAATACCAGCAGAATGTAAGTGCTTTATTCCACAAAGCATTTGATATAACAAATATGACATTCTATCATGATCGAGATCCATTTGAATAACTTGACATAAATTTGCATCCATAAGCTCCATAACTAGATAAACATCTTGAAAGTCATCTAAGTTACGTTGAGGAGTAAATGCATTTAGTAATCCAATAATCTGAAAGAAATAAGCATATAAATTATTTTTTAAAAAATTTGTTTAAATAAGTTTTGTAATTCCACAGAATTTTACCGAAAATTTTGTTAGTTTTAAATTTAAATAAACGGTTTTAAATTTATACCTAAGTGGTGTATATAAATAAACGTTGATACTTGGATAGATTTTCATTATGAATACCGCCGCTAGTCTTAACTTTTTCTTAACGCTCTAACCGGCCAATTTTATTTTGAGCTAAAAAAAATTATTCTGGGCTGGTAGTTGCAGGGAAAAATCAACAGTTGAAAAACATTAAAAACCAACCTTCCAGTCCGCCTTTTGGCCTGTTAACCCAAAGAAGGAATTTTAATATGTTTTATTTAACTTTAAACATTTTTTATTATTTGATATGCACTTCGTGCAAAATTTTCGCTTCGTACAAAATATTTGTGATTTATATCCCTCTGTATTTTTCACATTCTTTTACCACTCGGCGCAAAATATAAGGCATATGTCCAACTTTATCAAAGCGGATGTCCTTTGGTGAATCATAAGATCTTTTTACCTTCTTTGCTGTAAGCTTGTAGCTTTGGTTTTGAGGTCTTCCCAAAGTACATCTGCCACTATGGAAGTCTGGTAATTTTAAATGAAAGATATCGTTGTACTCAATTCCATGAATGCGTTTAAAAAGGAGATATGAATTCAATAATGGCGTATCAATTAGACGATAAAATTAAGGTAAGGCCCATTTTCATTCTGATATGGTATCGTCCTAGTAACCGTTCATTATATCATCGCCACCCGTCTAACAATTGTATTCTTTAATTATATTGGGGTCTAATTCAACATAGGATTTATTTTTACGATTAAAACGCCATGATTGTAACAATTGTTCGTCGCTAATTTCGGTTTTGAATGGTTTAATACCAGCATAAGTTGATAATAACCGAACACACTTTGTGTCCTGCCACTGCACTCAAGAAGTGCAACGCCAAAAAAAACAGCCAACAATCTCGTTGGAACATTTTAAGAGGCAATTATATTTGAAACTGCTAAATTTTTGTTAAAACAAAAGAAAACGGTCTATCAAAATAGAAAAAAAATTGCATGCAAAACGAACTGGCACCAATAGACAAATGCATGTTGTTATTTGTCATAATAAGTAAATTGTGTATTTCTCTGCACGTATTTACCGTTATAATGGAACTTAAAAAAAACAGCATACAATTAACAATTAAACAATATACCCCGCCTAAAGGTATGATTGCCGGTTAAAGGGTTAATGTAAACAGGCATACTACCTTGATCAAAAAGTTCCCGGAATAACCACCGCGTGGCGGTCCCATCGTTCCGATTTGAGTTTTTTTTGTTAAGTTTGTTAACCTGTTGCTAATATACCCGCTAAATCTAAGCGTCATAGCTTGACATTTGCAAAAGCTACGTTGCCAAGAGTACATCTATCTCTATGTGTGTTGGCGATTTTTTACAATTTTAGAAATGCGTGAACGTTGGAAAAGTCGGAAAAGTGTTTCGGCAACGATTTTCTAAAGAAAACGTTCGTTTACCAGTGGCACGAGCGGTTCAAAAGTGGTTTTGAGTCAGACAATCGACATCGGAAACCGACGAAAACATTGATAACGTAAAAGAAATGTTGGTCAATAACCGCAAATTGACCATCAGAGAGATAGCGGAGGACTTGAACATTGCCTATGGAGCCGTCCACGGCATTTTGGTTAATGATTTGGGTTTCCATCGTGTAGCAGCAAAGTTGGTGCCAAAAGATCTCAAAAAAGAGACCGTGTTGAGGTTGCAAGAGACATGATTTTCGAGGCTGAATCCGATCCCACATACATCAAAAGGATCATTATTGGAGACGAGACGTGGGTTTATGAGTACGACACGCAATCCAAACATCAGGCAAGTGAATGACATTTACTAAATGAGCCGATTCCAAAAAACCACGGCGTTTAGTCAAAAAAGAAGGTAATGCTCACGGCTTTCGTGGATTACATCGGTGTAGTGCATCACGAATTTTTTCAGAAGACCAGGCAGAGTATTAATTGGGCATTATGAGATTTTCGCGTGAAGCAATTCGTCGAAAGAGACCAGAATTGTGGACAGAAAACTCGTGGATTTTGCTCTATGATAACGCACCGTCGCACAGTACCATTATTATTCGAAATTTTCGACGATAAATGCAACAAACACCATCCAAGAGCCGAATTCACCTGATTTGGCTCCCTGTGACTTCTTTCTGTTCAATCGAATCAAAAAACCATTACGGGGAAGGTGTTTCATCAGCTGAGAGGAAATAATGGAAAAATCTCAGGAAGCACTGGACATACCGAAAACCGAACATAAATAATGCTTCGAGGATTAGACTAAGCGCTGGCATAAGTGTATTGTAGTCGATGAGGATTACTTTGAAGGGGTTTTTTGTTCTTTTTTGTGTTCTTTTCGAAAAGAACACATCTCACACATTTTTCGTATCATTTAGTCCGAATTGCTACGTTTGAGAAACTGACATCTCTAGCATTCTTTCTACTTTAGACGTTATGGCACATAGATCACAACTCTAAGAGACGTGCCATTTTCGAAATTACTGTTTAAACAAAAAGTACAAAAAAATGCAATGCAACAACGCCTTTTTTGTTTAACGCGCAAAGCCGTTATTTTTTTCTTCTTTTTTCCTTATCCAGCTAATAGAGACAAAGTACCTATTAATTATCTGAAAATTGCAGATATTGTAAAACTCAAGCTATATACACCGGCAGAATTTACAGAATTTTATGATCAAATACTGCAATGGCAAACTACAATTGAAAAAGAGCTTCCTGAAGAAGATTTTTGATAAAAGTATATTATTCATTTTTGGTAGAAGTATTGCTTTTAATTTTTTGATACCTAAAACAAAGTTTGCTGGAAATTAATATGGTTTTTTTTTTTGTTAAGTTTTGTATACTTGATATAAATTTCACATCTAATTAATTTTAAATATATAAACAAACATATATAATAAGGTCAATATCCAAATATTTCTGTAATTTTCGGTTAAAAATTAGCCCCGAAATATAATCCGATTAAAATTTTTTCAACTATTATACATCATCAAAAAATGATTTTTTTTTTCATTTCCTATAAACTTTAAATATTCGAACATGTGCTCTTTTCGAAATTACACATTCAATTGTTCTGTAACTTTTTGTTTAACAATATTTTACGTTACCATATCGGTACAGATCACCGCATCGGAAGATCTTGATGTACTTCCCTCAACATCAAAGGGGATTATATCGGTGCCAAAGAAAGATGATGGACCAATACGGCAGGACAAATTTTACTCATAAAACACATTACCTGCAACATCCTTACCTCGAGGATATGCTACAGCTACCAAGGGTCCAGTAAGTAGACTTAGTATTAAGCGGCAAAGATCAGGTGAGACACAGGTGTCGGAGGGTAAATGGTTGAAACCATCAAATAGCGTGAATCTAATTCGCAATGTTGGATAGGGTCAAGAGGTAAAGGTCATCAGATGTGGAAACGGGAACGCCGTTACTTAAAAGTAGCATTAGTGATGTTGGCGAACTTTGACCCGGGGCCAACATTTAAATTATTCTCTCGTTCAGATCCCGTACCGGACGACGCACAGTGTCATGATTTCATATGAGTGGCCATAAATAAAAAAGAGCTGTAATTTGGCACATACAGTCACTCCAAAATATGAGTGCTCACTTACATCTTGAAATTTATTATCAATATATAAAAAAACTTTGTAAGGTTATCTGAAATGTAATGATTGATATTTATTTTCCTACATGCTAGCCTTATTTTACAAAACAAATATAACAAAAAATATTTACAAAATATTTTAAAAATCACGCAATTTTTGTTCCAGATTTTCCTCTATCGAATTTTTTCTCCAAATGATCCTATCCACTTTGGAGTATTATACATCAACCACATTTTCGTTTGTGGCCGTACGTTTGGGTCATTATCCTGGGTAAATATATAGTTTGCAGGTAAACCCTTCTCCAGTACCACCGGCACTCATACAACCTCACACAAGTACGAACCTACCACCATGTTTAAATGTTGCACATAAATTTTTATCACTAAATTCTTCATTTGCTTTACGCCATATTTTTATCTTCTATCGCTGCCATAAATATTAAATTTGCTCTCATCAGTGAATATAACACGATTCCAGGACTCCATATTTCCATTTACGTGAGCTTTGGCATAGTCCAATTTCTTTTGTTTTTTGGTCTAACTTATGTATGGTTTCTTTCTGGGAACACAGCCATGATATCCTGTTTCATACAACATATTTCGGACAGTACTGACGGACACCCTTTTTTTCAAATCATAAATTTACGGATTTTGTGGTTTATGTGGCCCTTAGTATCGGATTTTTCTTAATTTCTCGGACAATATATCTCTTTTCTGTGTGCCGCTGTGGTATGGTAGGCAAGACACCCGCCTACCAACCAGAAGGTCGGATTAATACCAGGCCAGACCATCTTAAAAAAAGAAAAAAGTTTTTCGACAGCGGTATCACCTTATAACATTAGCTAGTAACTGGTTATGAGTATCACTACTATTAAAAACTTCTCTAAATGCATTTGCCGTTCGGAGTCGGCGTTAAACTGTAGGTCCCTTTCAAATAGTTTAAAAATAGAATCGGCTGCAGCTCATTGACTGAGATAAGTCCCCAAGTTCCTTATTGAAATTTATGGGAATTAATAATAATACCTCTTTCTACTTCATTTAAAATTTTCGGACGACCGGATCTTGTTCTATTTTTAACTTCTTTTGTATTATTGTACTTGTCTATAATTTTTTTAACTGTAGAATAAGGTCTTTTAACTATTTCTCAGGTTTTCCTGACAGACATATTTTTCACGTAAATTTATTATAATTTTTCTTTTAGCTTCTGTGGTTTCCTTACGCTTAGAGCTCATGTCAGTATTTTTGAATATTATGACTTGACACATTAAGAACAAATCATTAAATGACTTAAAATTAACTAATTTAGATATTTGCTTACAATTTTTCTTTTGGTATCCCGTTATTTTGTCCCGTTGCTTAAAATTCTAAAAGTGAGCAATCAGTTTTTGTAGCTAAATTTTTTTGTTTTGTTGTTGTATTAAGAATTCTTTAATATTTGCACAGAATATTAGTGGATAAAGCAATATTAGACTAAAAAAGCATTAAATTAATTATAAACTTTTTATTATAAAGCAACATTTTGCAAGGAATAACGTTAAAATTTTCGAAAATGTAGTGAGAACTCATTGGAGTGACTGTATATTTAAGTTATAAAAACCTAAAATATAAAAGTGTCATAAAAGTTGGTAAAAATTTCAGCTTCATGAAATTCTGTATAGTCATTGGATGTGATATTCTTAATGATTTGACCAAATTTGATTCAATTCAGATTAAGGGCACGCTACGCTAAAAAATAACCATAAAAAAATAAAATTAAAACAAAAAAAAAATTTCTAAACTAATTCTGAACGCAAAACTTATATTTTTCCAATTAGGTACGAGGATACGCCCATTACAATAAATCCTTAATCTTAAAAATATATCTACATATAATATATTCAAATTTTCAGAACTGCTCTTAATTTACGAAATATTTCAATATAACTCGCTTAAAAAGTGGTATTTTTATGATATTAAATAAATAACAATTATTCAAAATGGTGTAAGTAAGCGCAGCTAAGTTTTTATTTATATAAATCTACATACTTTTTGCAATAATATAAAAGAAAAAATATCTCTGTAATAGTTGAAAACATTTTTTCCGCATTTTTAAATTTCTACTTATGTCAACAAATCTTGATTAGTTTCGTCTGTCTCATTCATGGTGAAATTACATAAGGTGGTAACACTATACAACAATACAAAAACAACGGGGCATTTTGTGATACGTTAATGTAAATTTGAGCCCGTGGTGAAATAAAAAAGCAGCTGTCAAAACTGAAAAAATAAAGATAAACGAAAAGAAAACACACAAAAAACACAAATAAAAAATTAGTTTTTATTTAAAAAAGACAAATAATATTAAAAAAGTGTTTAAAATAACGATGGTGACTCGTAAATCACATCAAAGAGACTCCAACGCTTCTAATTGGCGATGCAATCGTTGGGATTTTGCTTGGCGGCAGCAAATTGGAAGAAACGTTTGGAATTATTTATTTTTTATTCATTTATTTTTTAAAAAACACAAACATTCTCTAAAAACAATACACATATTCACTAATTTTCACAAAAATTTTAAAATTTTCACAAAAGTTATGTATTTGTTTTTAAAAAGAAAGCATAAATATGAACAAAAACATGAATAGAAACAAAACTGTTGGCAGCTACGGAATAACTAAAATAAACAGCAACACCTTAAAAGTAATTTTACCATGGTCTCATTCAGTTTCCGGAATAACCCCCGTGTGGCGGTCTCATCGTTCCGCTTTGAGTTTTTTTTTTTTTTTTGTTAGGTTGATACATCTGTTGTTGATATTTGCGCTAAATCTTAGCGTTATACCTTGACATTTGTAAAAGCTACGTGGCCAAGAGTACATTTGTCTCTATGTATGTTGGGGATTTTTTATAATTTTAACCGTGTTGAGCTCGCAAAGGACATGATTTGCGAGGCTGAATCCAATTCAACATTCATCAAAAGGATCATTATTGGAGTCGAGACGTGTGTTTATTACTTATACATATAGTTCATGCTCATTTTTAAGTTATTTACAGTTATTTCAAACCACAATTAGTTGAAAAAAGTCATAACTTCTGTTTGGAAGCAGCTACGAGCAGGAAATTTTGGAATTTGCTGTTTCTTGTTGAATGCATTTATTGCGAAAAGCCAAACATTACAAAGCTCTCTGTGTTATAGGATATGTTGTCTGTAATTGGCTAAAAAATCGGTATAAGCACGTTCTGGCAAAAAAAATACTTTCTAAAGTAGACATTATAAAGATACGTTACAATACATCGCACGGGAATCGGTCTGAATCTCATTTGAAAGTTATACTAAACAATATACCAACCATTTACTATACAAACAACACTTTCTCTATCACATTTTTAACACTCACAATACTTTAGTTAAACCCATATTTGCATTAAAGTTGGTATATACCTGACATAAATCAGTATTAAAAAAAATTTTGAATGTGTTGTTGTTTTGTATAAAGCTCAGCGCAAATATGATGCTAAAACTTGTATAGAAGGAGCGACAATGCAATTGCTCATATATAAATCAATATAACACAGCAAATACAATTAAAAACAAGAAAACTTCTGAGACAATTATTAAACAAACTGGGTCAATTTTAAACTATCGAAAATTGATTTTTTTTTTTCAGCTATATTGGCCTTTAGCAACACTACGATTGTGAGAGTGACCACAATGGTCAACAAGTACAAGGGACTTGGTACGGACGACTGGACAATTGAAAGAGGCGCTTGAGGGACAAGGGAGAATTCAAGGAACTTTGGATTAAGATCAGTTCAGAATTCTTCCAACTCCTACGTCCCTCACAGGGTCAAAAAATACGAACTGAGTCAGTTAAGACTGATTGATACAGCATGAATTTGATTTACAATTATTTACATCACTTACATCACGGTAGTATCGCTAGAGCGATGGGGTTACTAATGTAGGAAATTATTCAATAGGGAATAAAACAGGATAGTGCGAGCTTGAATGAATATTGTCAAAGCTTTAACACTTTTAACAGAAAGATCAGAAGGGCAAAGAAGGAATCGTGGAAGCCTTTTTGTGGAGAATTGGAGACGCCAGCGCAAGATATTATCAAAGATCGAAGTGAGGAAACTTTGGAACTTCTGAGTACACACTTTATAGATTGTTACTAAACGTAACAAATTTTTATACACAAAATACTTACAGTTACTTACCAAATGGAATAAAAATATTAAAAAATGGACTGAAACACGTACATATAAGTAAGCTTATTAGCTAGAGACGACAAACTTTGCGAAAGTTATTTATTTTGACAAACGATACTTATACATTAAAGCTAGTGATATACAATGAGAAGTTTGTATCGATAACGTTATTGCCGAAAATACCCTGTTTCCGAAGCTGCCAGCCTCACCTGTTACCCCAAAGGATTACAGACCAATCAAGTCTAGTAACCTTTTCACTATTGAATTTTAATGTAAAAGTTGTTTTTAACGATAACATCAGGTTTTCCATAAACCAACTTTTTGAATTGATTAGTTCCACCAAGGTGAAAATGTTTAAAATAGTTTATAATTTAAGTGGTGGTCAATTAAAACAAAAACAAAGCAAACTTTTTACTATTTTGTTGTTCTTATCCATTGTTGATATAAACAAAAGTTAACGTTTTCTTTTAATGTATTTTTATATATAGTGACTAACTAAATTATTGACACAGGCAGCTCTTTAAATTTCGTGGGTGATTTAATGACCTTATAAAAGATATTTTTTAAAAATAAATTACTATGTTTACTAGATATAATGATAGGTAGTTATGTAGGTAGGAAAATTGAAAACGGAGCACCCCACCCAGAGACCATAGGCGTCTATTGTGGAAACCTTTCAATTAAATAGTAAAATGGTGAATTATAGATAGAAAGTAAGGAATAAAAGGATAGGAAAAGGAAAGAAGTAAGAAAAAGATATGAGGAATACCATTTAAATAGAAACCGGGTATCACCTGACAAAACAGCGTTAACTGATATATAACCCTCCAGGTCGTAAATTCTCGCCGATGCAACCTTACTCAGGCCATTGAATGAGACCCGGCCCAGCAACCTGAGCATACGCCCATGAAGATCCTGGCAATGACAGAGAATATGTTACACAGTCTCTGGCTCCCCCAAGTCGCCGCAAAACTCGGCAAAAGATTGGGGTGCCTGCTTTCCATAGCCCCGTCCTTACCATTAGAGCACAATGCCCAGTCACAAAACCTATAAGAATACTGAGAAATTCCTTTCTCAGATTAGGGCCAATTCCGTTTTAGAAAGATCGAGTTTAGAAAAAAAACACCCAGGAGACCCTGCAGCCTACTCCGCCCCTCCACAACTCCTCTATTCTAAAACGGGACCAGCAATCTATTGAGGTCACATCCGCACTGGCATCCGCTAGTTCAATACCCCTGGCCGCGCCAGCTTCCGCCAGCTCACCTGGAGCCTCATTCTTCAGCACGCCAATATGGCCCCAAACCCAGTACAGCTTGACACTGCACACATCCAGGACTGATGTAAAGATATAACAAATTTCTATATCTGCAAAATTCAGATAAATCTTACGTTGAAATAAATTATTAGAAACAGATACATAACTTTTGAGCATATTTTAAAATTGTCCGAATTTGTGAATGTGTTTTTTTACAGAATGTTTGGTTTTTAAAAAATAAATAAATAAATTCAACCTTTCTTCTAATTTGCTGCCGCTAAACAAAATACCAATGTGCGTTGGTGTCTTTTGATGTGATTTACGAGTCATCATCATTTTTTTAAACCCTTTTTTTTATTATTTGTCTTTTTTTAAATAAAAACTAAAAATTTATTTTTTATTTGTGTTTTTTGTGTGTTTTTCTTCTCGAAATAACCAACAAACATTTAGCAACTGCAATAAACCAAAACAATAAACAATTAATATTATGAGCAGCTTTTTCTAATAGACACAGATTTCAGTGGCGCCACTTTCAGTTTATCACATTCACTAAATTGAATTCGCTTGTTTAGAACATGCTTACACAAATTGTTACGAAAATAAAAAATATCCTAAAAAGAAAATATACCACATCAGGCTGTATTTTGGTTTCTGTCAAGGTTGTGAATGTGTAACCATGGTAATACCGTACTGATTTGTGTATTTGACGGCATTGCCAATTTGACCATCTTTGGGTAAAACAATCTTACATGTTTAAAATTAGGAGACATAAAAAGAGGATTTGAGAGCGTTTGAGACATTTCCAGAACTTTCCAAACTGTAGGCTGCTTTGCCTACGTCGATATAGTTATCGTTTTGCAGTCATAAAGTAAAGTTGTGTTTAAGCGTAAATAAAAGTGTTGTAAGGCGAATATTAAGTGCATGATAAATAAGTTGCCATATTAAGATAAGGTGTATAGAGTAAAAGTGAGGAAATGAAAACTGTAAAACAACAACAAGGTGGTATTTATTTTATTTTGACGCAATTGAAAAGAACTCAAATGTTTTATAAAGGTTAAAACGTAATAATATTATTAAAATATGTATTTACAAATTAATTAAGTACTTTTTTAAATAGCATAGTTTAAACTAAACTGTATGTGTGACTATCATAATTAATATGAATTGATGTATATTTCTTTATTTCCTTTAACTTTTATTTTATATTTTTCACAATAAACTATTTATTCTTTCAAGATGACAAGTTGGATATAACTAAAAAAAACTCTTATTTCACTTTCAATTTGCAGAGAGGTCAATTGACCAAAGTTTTCGCAGGTAGATTTTTCACTTTTAATGCATCTTATTGCATATATTTTTTGAAATAACCAATTATTAAGAACGCAGGTAGCTTTTAAAAGGAAAATTTTTTGTAAAAATTCGAAACACGGAATAACTATTTATTTGGGGTTTTTCATTAAACGAAGGGAAAGATCTGGGCTATAAGCAAATCTTCCCATCCAGTGTTTTCCAAATAGTTTTCGATCGGTCTTGCAACATGTGGCCGAGTGTTGTCATGATGGAAGATTTTGGCCTCGCGTCTGGTCGAATATCCTGGTCGTTTTTCGTTGATTGCTCTTTTCAAACAAATCAATAGTGTTCGGTACAGGTCTACTGTGATCGTCTGACCACCAAATATAGAGCATTACCTAGGCGTCATGGATATTCGGGTTCGGCGTTGATTTGCTGGTTGGCCGCGCTTTACATATGACGTTTGCACTTGAGGTTATCGTAGTATATCCATTTTTCATCACCAGTAACAATACGACCAACAAATTATTTCTTTTTGTAGCGTTCAAGCATCATTTCCGACATGTCAAATCGCCTTTCAACGCCTCTCGACTTAAATCTATACGTGACCCAAATTCTTTGCTTTTGAATGAATCCCAATGCTTTTAAACGTAGAGAAATGGCTTGTTGTGTGACTCCCAATGATAATGCAAGTTCTTCTTGAGTTTGACAACAAGTCGAGTAATACTTCCAATTCCTCACCTTCAAACTTTCTCGGCTGACCTGGCCTCGACATTATTAACTTGAATACCCAATAAATCACAGATTTTTTAACTCAAACTGGGTTTTAATAAAAATTTGGGTAACCTCGACGACTAAGAAATTCATTAAGCTATTTGGCATTGATACAATCAATTTTTTAGTGTAACAAATATAACAATAATTCCCATAACATTCCATGACGGAAAACGGGAACTTCTCTCAGTCAATGAGCTGCACCTGATTCTTTTTTTAGACTCTTTGGAGGGAACCTACAGTTTAACGCCGGCTCTGAACGGTATATGCGTTAGAGAAGTCTTCCATAGTAGTAATACTCATAAGTAGTTACTAGCTTATGTTATGAGGTGATACCGCTATTGAAAACCTTTTTTTTTCAGATGGTCTGGCCTGGTATTAAGCCAATGACCTTCTGGTTGGTAGGCGGATGTCTTACCCACCATACCACAGAGGCAATTAGCGGCAATTAAAGCTAATTGATTCTCATTCCGCATTTAGTATCGTTTGAAGAATCGTTTTTAAAGTTTTTACTTGATTTCGTATTCTCCATTCTAGTAAATTTCATAAGTGCTACATGGAACTTAAGTCCTGTTAGTACGGCGGAGTTTTCAATAGTTTTTATAATATACAACGATTAAAACCTTTGTATTGTGCAATGTGTTTTTAATCGTCGTCTTGTTGGTATATGTAATCATCTCCAGTGGCCAATTTTATAACACTTTTAGTAAGGTTTGTTTAGAGAACTTCTAAGTATATCCTACACTTCTACTACCACCACTTCGCTATTAGTATGTTAAACTGTTGGTTTTAAGTTTTTGGCAATCAGCGTTTTCAAAGCTTATTTGCATCGCTTTGTCTACGGAAAGTGTTGTTATTTTATGCCAAGAATACAATACTTGACTTCACCTGTAAGTAGAATCTTTTTCCAGAGATCTGAAGGATTATTCATGTTTTCCTCAGCGAAAGGACTTAAATTTTCTCTTCCGTGATATATGGCTTCTGTAATTGGACTATTTCAAAATTCTGCACAAAGAATTTTTAGAAACTTGTTTATCAAATTGTGTATTTATGTGTTTAGCAGTTTTTGACGCCGCTAATCTAGGGTTGTACTTCACTAAACGCTCTATAACTCTGCTTTTGCGGATAATTTTTGTGGGCGGTCGGAACAATGCTTTAAGATTAAAACTGCCGAGTTTTTAATACTAATAATGTCCGTTCAACTAGTTGACCGATTTAGTTTTGTTTTTTCTTGTTTCCATAAATGTGCTATTATTTTACTTTCAGCAATATTAATTTCTATTCTGGTCACCTTTTCTTGATTATTGCAATTTTAACCCAAAAATTTCTAATAAAAAAGCCTCTCTGTGATGTTTTTAACTAGCTTGCAACTAAAACTTCAGTTTTATGGTATCATTCAATGACAAAAACAGTTGCGAAGGACTATTTAGTTTTGTGTACACAGACTTTTGCATTTGTACCCAGGGGATGGCCCCTACTCATGCGGTGCATTGTGCTGGTACTAGGAAAATAGGTTGTGGGAAGGAGGACAGAGGGAGTAGTGTTTATGGACGTTAGATTTAAAGTTACTCATGTCGTAAGTGGCAGCTAATACTTTCGCTGGAAGATTATTCTATTTTGGGTCGGATATAGGTCTTGTAAATATAAAGGAGATCAGATGGGGGAAGTATTTCTGGCACCGTCTTAAAAAACCTAGGCACTTGAATGCTTCTTTCGACACTTGAAATATGTGCTCGTTCCAATGAATGTCACAGTGAATTCTCATGCCCAGAATATCAAGAGCATCTGATTCCTCAATATCTACATTACTCATAGATACAGATGACAACACACCACCACGACTGTGTGTTAAAAAACAACATTGAATCTTGCGTGCATTAAAATCGACCCTGTTCACACGACACCGCTGATTTTCACCAGGTCACTCGTGAATGTGTCGTTCATATTCATCCTTCTCGCCCACATCTCCAAAGGGCTCGGTCTACGATCAAAAGAATATGAGTGACAAATGTTGCTGTCATCCGCAAAAGAGTAGATATGATTAGAACTGAGAAGAAGAAAGTCGTTAAGAAATATTACAAATAGAGAAGAACAGAGCCTTGCGGTATCCCCGAGTTCATACTGTACTCGTCGGATGAGACCACATCGAAAACCACTCTTATAGAGCGATCTCTGAGAAAGCTCGATATTAATCGAGAGAAGTGACTACCGACAATAAAAGCATTAAGTTTCGAATTGAGAGCCTCGTGCCAAACTCTATCAAACGCCATTGAGATATCAAGAGCCTTGACCTTACTCTCGTCAACACCATGAAAGAACTTGTGCCACTTCTCCGAGACCAACGGCCAAAATGGCTCTCAGAAACCGTACTGACGTTCGCTTAGCAAATTGTTGGACTCCATGTACGTGGACGGATTGACATTGAAGCTACCTATATGGCAGCACAAACACAAAAACTTTTTCTTTCTTAGAAATTACGATCTGTCAAACGTCAGCTGTTAAAATTTTAGCCAAATTCATCAATTAGTTTATTTGTTGTAGTCATTTGAAGTAAGCAACTTTTGTGTTTCTTGGAAAATGGAAAAAAGTGAATTTCGTGTAGTGATTAAACACTGTTATTTGAAAGGCAAAATCTGCTCCATCAAATTATATGGTAAAATATTGGATTGCTAAATCTAAACGGGGCCGAACAAGCACTGCAACATTACCATCAACAGGAAGGCCAAAAGAGGCGGTTACTGGAAAATATATCAAGAAAATCCTCGATATCGTTATGAATGATCGCCAGGTCAAAATCTGTGAGATTGCTGAAATGGTAAACATATCATATGAACGTGTGTTCAACATTTTGCATGAACATTTGCATATGAAAAAGCTATCGGCAAGATGGGTGCCGCGTTTGCTCAGTGTTGAACAAAAACGAGTTCGACAGATCACTTCACAGCGGTGTTTGGGCATGATCAAGCATAATCCTGCTGATTTTTGGCGTAGATTAATAACTGTTGATGAAACGTGGGTCCACCACTACACACCTGAAACCAAAAATCAATCGAAGCAATGGGTGGAAGCTGGTGGAAGTACTCCGAAGAAGGGGAAGACAGCGAAATCGGCTGGCAAGGTTATGGCCACTGTATTTTGGGATGCACACGGAATATTGCTCATCGATTATCTTGAAAAGGGATCCACAATCACAGGAGAGTATTATCGTGCATTATTGGATCAATTGGTTGATGCAATCAAGGAAAAACGACCACATTTAAACAAGAAAAAAGTGCTCTTTCTTCAAGACAACGCACCGTTTCACACAGCATTAGATACGATGCTAAAACTACGAGAAATCTACTTCGAATTGTTGATCATCTACCTTATAGTCCAGATTTAGCCCCTAGTGACTTTTTCCTGTTTCCAAACTTGAAAAAATGGCTCACAGGAAAAAGATTCATCTCAAACAAAGAAGTGATTACTGAAACGAATGCGTATTTTGAGAAGTTCCCAAAATCGTATTATTCAGATGGTAAAAAAAAGTTGGAAAATCGTCTTACTAAGTGTATTGAGCTAAAAGAAGATTATGTTGAGAAATGAATGGTTTTTGAAAAAAAAAAGCTTTTTTCCTACTTATCTCTTATCTTATTACCTCATATCTCACAAAGAGGTGATTAATATACTCTCCATAACCTTGGAGAGTGCGGAACAAGCTGCTATTGGACGGTAGTTCTCAGGGTTACTAGCCTCGCCCTTTTTGAGGATTGGCGTTACTTTAGCAACCTTCCAGCGAGATGGAAAAATATCGGCGCGATATGACGCACGCGCTGCTCGTATAGAGCCTTTTCGCGTCTAAGTACTGCGGCACATGAAGATCTCGCCAGTTTGCGGAGTATATTAGGGCACATTTATTATTGGGCCAATGCCTGAACGCTTCCTCTTTGGATCTGACTGCCATTTTACACGTCAAATTAAACCACGATTTATTTCTAGGTTTAATCGAAAGCTTTTTGAATGGTATAAAAATATCCATCCCCAGCCTTATAATAGTTACTAACATTTCTGCCATGGCATCGACGTTTCAGTCAAGGAAACAAAGTTTCCAATTAAAGTGCCTAAAGAAATCGTTAAGCTCAGCCCAACGAGTATTCTCGTAATTAAAAATAGAGCGTTCCGTAGCCGTGGGTGGAACCTCACGAAGAGCAGAGGACGAGAAGGAGGCAGAAATTGAGCAATGATCCGAATTTTCGAGAGGTGCAAGAACATCAACTACATACTTTTTAGGGTGTGTAGTGAGGAAAAGGTCGAGGGTATAGTTCTGGTGCCCATCTACATACGATTTATGTGTTGGAGGTTCATTCACTAATTGCGCAAGGTGATTGTGCACGGCAAATAACTCAACGTTGTGCGTCTTGAATGGCGTAACCAAGACGAATTATGAACATTTAAATCGGATAATTCGGAAGGATACTCGATATGGAGTCGGAAAAAGAATCGAAACCTGATATGGTAACCTCTCTTTCCGCGTTTGGGCTTTTATACAAAAACCCGAAGTGCAAAAGATTGCCCTGATTCTAAACTTAGCCCATAGACTGTTAAATTCCACATCCTATATGCCAAGAGCGTGCTGGCATTGGTACACAACTTCATTGCGAATGTACATGACAAGACTCCTATGAAAATTAAAAGGGGACAGAAGGTGATACCCAGGGATATGAAAATCCTGTGGATCAGCATTTTCAGAAACCTGGGTCTCACATAAGGCGAAAACATCCGGCCTATAGAGACAAATGTGCACATACACGGAGAAAAAGTTCGCCCGTAGTCCACGCACATTGCAGAAATCAAACCGAAAGCGTCCTGCCATTACGTAAATTAAACTAAATAAAAGATAAATTAACCACGAGTAAACAAAACCTTCCTTTGGATGCGGACGACAAGGAAATGGGTTACTGCTGATTGATTTTTCAGCTGCCAGTGTTATACCTTCGCTACTGAATAATCCAACTGCAACCCCTCCAAGTGGTTTGTTTGGTAAGGAATAATGAGGAGAAGGGAAAACACCTTCTCAGCACTTCATGGTTTCATCCCCGAAAAAAAGACAATATCATTAGGTAAAAATTTACAAGCTACCCTCGCATCAATTAAAATTTAATCATAAGAAAAATTTAAACAAGAGAATGCCTAAAAAAACAACAAAAGAAAAAACCACCACCGATTTTACACTGTATTTTTCCATCTGTTTTCTCTTTAGTTCTTTTTGTTTATTTTTTTCCTATGCATGTGAGTACGTACGTGTGAAAGCAGAAGAGAAGAGGTGCCCCTTGCGGGAATCTGTTTTAAAGAATAAGTAAGAAACACATGCGCAATATGTTAGAAAGCTTAGAACAATGAAGTAAGAAATTTAAGTGTCGCGGATGCGCAAAATGTATAAAATAGAAAAATCTACTCTTTAGCAACAAAATTATAAAGTGGAAAAGCGAATCAATTTGCAAACTAGTTTTTTTTAAGTGTGTGTGTTTCTTAACAAAAAAAAAAGAAGCGGAGGCAAGATCATACGCGTTCGTGCTTGCAGCTAAAAAGAAATATAAAAATGTATTGAAAATACAAAACAACACTTGTATTTTTTTTTTTTTTCAAATTGTTCGTTTAAATTGGTAGCGGCTGAAGTAAAATTTTTTTAAAGAAAATTGTCAAATAATTATTTCATCAAAGCTTGTAAACGAGAGCGTAAATTACAGAAGTAGACACAATATACATACACGATCTCAACAACAGTATATTTTGTCAGTTGAAAATCTAAAAAAAGGGAAGAAAATTACGTTTAGACTATGAGGACATGTCTGTGCAAAGAAGACTTATCTTGTCGCAAGATTCTCATTATTTTTTTTTTTCAAAAAGCAATTGGAAAGTAAAAAGTAAAGTTAAATACACCAAAACAAAGAAATAGGTACCGTAAAAGAAAACATTTACCATAAGAAAATTTACTTAAAAAAAAAACGTTCTAATGATGGACTTGGTGGTAGTCCATCATTAGAATCTGCCATTGAAGCATCAACAATACATCAGTGTTACTTTCATAACATTAAGAATACTACTACATTAACAATACTACTACATTTAACAATACTACTGGCCTAATCTGAATGAATTACGATTGAAATATATTTCAAATAAATTTGAACACTAAGATTTTGTAAGTAAATTTCTTAAATTTATTAGATAATCGCGTGTCGAAATAAATAGTGAACATTCAATTATTATTTTGCTCCTGTTGTCTGCATATTTATATATGTAGTAGTAACCCATTCAAACTATCGGTCGGATTTACGCTCTACAATTAAATTTTGAAACTAGATATTACTCATCTAATGCCTTCGTTAGGCCCATAAACCCTAGAGTATAGCTAATTTTTAAAACTAGATATCAATGGGCATTTTCGGTTTCATGCCGAACATCTACCGGCATTTTGCGAGAGATTTCGCTCAGCTCCAGTGGGAGATCACACTGAGTCCATGCTGGAGGTAAAAATCAAAAATATGAAATTGAGATGGGATAATTTAGTCTCAAAATGTTATCTCTGCAATAATAATCATCCACTGAAAACTTGTCCCAAATTTAAAGCTTTTACGGTATAACAGAGGGTTGATTATGTTTTTAGAAACATATATTGCAATAATTGCTTAGCATCTTCACACTTGAAGATAAATTGCAAGAGCAGGCGCACTTGCCTACATTGCAGTGGCAATCATCACACACTATTGTACATATCAAAAACGTCCGGTACCACAACTTAGAAAACTGCAGAAACTCGTTCAAAGAACATCGCACGCAGAAGCTCAAATGCACGGGATTCTTCGTCTGAAATTCTTCGCAACGATACTTAGGCTGAACGTCCTTCCGCATCCAGTCAGGTAGGTGCCAACTGCTCTTCGAGCTTTGAAAATATTCTTTTGCGAACTGCAATAATGCATATTGAGTTAAAAGGGGAACATTTTACGATAAGAGCTCTAATAGACCCTGGATCTCAAAGAACATTCTTGTCAGAAAGAATGCAAACAAAGAAAAAAATCAAAAAGAAACCAACTTAAAACAAATCTTCAAATTTCCCATTTCAATACATATCTTTTAGTATTTATTCTGAAATAGCCTGGGTTGAAAAACATACATACTGTTACGTTTTTACCTTCTTAAAAACGTGTTTTTACGAGTTCGTAGATTGTAGTTAAAATAAAATAAATGTTGTATTTGGTTTTAATTCAAATCCTTTATTCAATACAGTTATGTGCACCACTGCTTGTAATCTTTTTATAGGCAATAATAATTTTTATTCTTAATTACTCTGTCTCTTCAATCTTGTAAATAACAACAATTACTCGACAGATCTTTCTACTTAAAGATCTTCCAACCCGATCGTAGTTATAACTTAGGTTCGATCACAATCTTTTCAACCAGAGGTTATCCACACTTAACTCTCTTTACTGAGTTAGCTCCAACTAAACTGGTTTTTTACCTCACGATTCACTTCATGAGTTTACTCCTTATAAACTCTCTGAGTTTACTTTACTTAAACTGGTCGTTGTTCGCATCGATGTGCTTTTTATATGGCTGAGTAAACAATACATCGAAAGCTCTCGAACCTCTCGATATTTCAGGTAGATTCTATTTCTTTCTTTTAATTTCTTTTCAGTTCTCTTGTAGCCATGCGTATGTAAACATCTACCTCTTTCATCTTTTAGTATTTGTTGTTGCTTGTTTATTGTCTATTACTTGTTTTCTTTGCTGTTAGTTTATTGTTGCTGTTGCTGTTATTTTTATTTACTTTATCTCTGCTAATAATGTTTGTTGTTGCCGATTCTGGCTATTTATAAACATCATGTATAGTTGTTCTTGCAGTTTTTGTTTATTTAGTTTAGCGAAGTAATAAACGCAGAGGTTCCCAATATTATTTTCGTAACAATACATTATAAATTCAAAATTAAGGTTGGTACTTATGCTGCAAAATTCTAAATAATATTCTTAATTTAAAATCTTGATTATATTACACAAAATTGTGAAATTTTTTTTTGGGAATATTGATCCTTTTCCTGCATGTGGCAACGCTTTAAGTGTACATATAAAACAAACTTCGAGAATTCAAACAATTTTGAGTGGAACTACCTTCTATTTCTTATATCATAATAGCGGGTGTATAAATAATAAAAATAAATACATTTTTCGTTTAGTGTTGTACTTAAAATCAAAACAATTACACCAAGTTCGTTATTCTCGTATCTATTATTTCTCTAATAAAATTAACTGTTTTATGTTGTAAGTGTCGAAAGAAATTACAATCAAATTCTCCAAACTTAAGCCTTTATTTCAGCCTTTTAGAATACGGTGAATTTAAACATTTTATATTTTTTACGAGTGTATTTAAGGCTTTACAAAATCCGTAAAAACCAACAAATTTCTTACAACAACTTAAGTCATAAAACAAAACGAAAGTTACTATACTTTTTACGCGTCAAAAGAAAAACTGTAGAAGACAAAAGACTATGCAAAAAAAAAAGAATAAAGTAAAAACACCTGGGAAGTGATACCATTTTTTAAAGATTCTGACGAGTACAACAAGAATCTGCTTTTAAAATTTTCAAAATGCCCCCAAAATCCTGAGTTACGATAAAAAACCTATTTTTCGTACCTTCAAACACTTATAAGCTAATAACTTAGCTAAATACACTGATCTCCAAAAAACAAAAAAATTATCTCGCCGTTAAATAAAACTATATGAAATATAATGATTTTGATGCGCTGTATTTAAATTCGTTTTCAGTTTTCATCCATCAGGCTCAAATTTTTTTGCGCAATATTAGAGCAACTTTGTTAAAAAAAAGTCATAACAAAATTTTGAGAATGAAAATTTTAGATGTTAAGCACTCAAATTAAAGCTAAGAACGTTGAGAATAAAATATTATTGCTGATTTTATTTGAAATTAAATGCAGGTACCTAACCTTGAACAAAGTTAGCGAAAAAATGTTTTCTTGGAAAACTAGCGGAACATATTTTTCTTGCAAAATGAGTGAATTTTTTTCCTTTTATTTCCGAAAAATTATAAAAAAAATCTTGGAACATAAGTTTTACATTTTAAGCATTTTAATAAAAGCCAGGTGTGGTTTGAAAGTAAAGTAACCCATAAAGGCAAGTGTCTAACTTTGACAAAAGTAAAAAGGTCATTTTTTATGGCTATGATAAGTAAAAATATTCGAAGAATAAGATTTTTTATTATTGTGGTAAAAAAACCCGATACAAAATGCACTTTTGAGAAAGATAACAAGATATTTTTCATCATTCAACACTTGTTTGCGAAAACCAAAAGACAAATCCTGCCCGATATTTGATTTTATCAAAACCAAAAGTTAATATTCAAAAGTACTCTAAGTACTATTTACGGTTTATATTTTTTATTATGGTGTTTTACAAAATTTATACATGGAGTTAGCTTAAAGAGACAAATATTGGCTGCCAAAAATATGATGTAATACCTGTGCAAGAGCTTTAAGAGGTTCTCTTGATCAAGATAGAAAGATCATGTCATTTATAAAACCAATAATATGGAGTGAACTACAATATTAAGAACATGATTGTTATTTCTGAATGACCGCTACAAGTGTATTTACGAGAAAAATTAAGAACAAAATCATATATCCGAATATTTCATCTGGCCGACGACCAGTTCGTCGAAACAATTGTTTCTTTACCTTCAATGCCTCCTAAACGTTACGAAATGGTTAATGAAGATGATTTTTATGTTCGGAGTGAATCCAGTTAGGCGTCTGTAGGTACTTCTTTATCTGAATATAGAAGTCCTTCGAGAAAACCTCATTTTATAAGCCAGTCTGACCTGAATGATCTTGTTCGAGACTAAGAACCCTAAAATATTTTGGGCGAAAAATTTGTCACGCCCATAAAAAAATTTGAGCCCAATTGAAAAAAAAAAAACTGAAAACGGATTTTAACTCAGCGCATCATAATCATTATATTTCATATAGTTTTATTTAAAGGCGTTTTTGCTGTAGACCAGCGATATTAACTGATTTTAAGATGTTTAGAAGATATGGAAAGAAGTAGAATATACCTTTTAAGTGGTGTATACTCTACTTAAGTAATTTGTGGAATATGTGTACATTGCTTAAGCAAATGCACATTTCATCCAATTTACTTCAAATTGTTCAAGTTTAGAGATGCTTTTAAATGATATTTTGTATAGGGACCGTATTATTTATGAATTCATAAGGGAAGTAGTTATAGTTATGAATACAATAATACCTGTTTTTTAAGATCTGTTGGGAAATGATTGAGTTAAAGAGTTTTGAACTTTGGTTTTAACTTTAGAAAAAAAAAAATAAATAAATAAATAAAACACGTTCTTCTTTCTTTAAATTCTAAACTCTTTATGTTTTATTGTTTTTCAAAAGGTCTTCTTAAATACTAATTGTTAAAAATAAATAACAAAAAATAAAATTTATAATTTATAAAAAAAACTGCAAGCTTGCGTTTATGAAAGTGCAACTTGCGTTTACAAAATTTGACAATATAAAAAATTAATTCTAAAGAAATAAATGAATTAAATTCTATTGCAAAAAAATATAAGGTAAACATACTTAAAAAGAAATTGATTATGAAATAAATGAATTAAATTACATTGCAAAAAATATAAAGTAAACATATTTAACAGAAAATGATTACATTTTATATTATGCCAGAAAATCATTCCATGAACATAATAATATTGTATGAATGTATGTCACAACACAATGTGTCGGAACATCATATGCGGTAACACCCCCACCGCTAGTTTGAGGTTCCTACGAAATAACAAACATATTTATATTACCTTTATAGGATTATTGTTGTAGGATTGTTGTTGTCTCGTTTTTTAACTGGAAACTTGGATCATATATTTGTTTCTTTTTAAATAAGTATACAAAAACAGTCAAGATACATATAATTGCTATAATCAAAGCATCTATGCCAAAATTGAATATTTTAGAATTTTTGTCCTTATAAAATACTAGTTCAATGTTTTTTCATATTTTATTTGCTTTAAATATAAAGATTCTATTTTTATGTTTGCTAGTGTTGTGTTACTATTCTCTTTGATTTAGGTTATAAGGTTTGGTAGGATAAATTTATCATATAGTTTTATTTTGACATTTGAAAAAGTTCCCGGAATTACTTCAGATATATCTTGTTTATTAAGCATTTGCATTTCGCAATTGGCGTCTTTGAAATTAAGTATATTAGTTAAACATTTATCATTTATTTTTATTAGATTTCTTTTTAAATTATCTTTAATATACGTATTATAAACATTATTCTAAGAATCTATGAGTACACCGTAATTAGTTAACTTATTGTTTTGAACCAATCCCCAATGAAAATAACAATTGGGGAATTGGGAATGGTACCATCGATGGAGGATCTTTTGAAAACTGAAGTATTAGAAGGATTATGATAATATTATTTTCTCGAAGTGCTATGGTTACTTTAATATTGTGTAGCTATCAAAATCTTGGATTAAGTCTAATTTAGTTTGAGTTAAAATATCTGTAGGGATGATTCCTACTTTACTAAGGAAAATAACTTGTCAAATGTCATCTATATGCTGGCGTAAAAGTGAAATATCATTGTTGATCTGATATATATCATATGTTCTATAAACGTTATTTCGTCTTCTATGGTTGAAATTTTAATTCCTATAATGTTTTTAAATTTATTTAAGTAGTCTCCGATCATATTCTGTTGGTAATTTATATGATTGGTAATATTTTGAATTTGGAGTTTCATTATAGTATTGACATATGTTGAGGTTATTCATTTTATTAGTTAAGTTTTCTGTTGTATTCTGTTATGAAGTATTTTAATGTGCTGTTCGACGGTTCGAATTTCTCCTGTTTTTACTGGTACGAACCCGTTATTATGTGACAGATTTTGTATGTCGAGCATTTGGGTTACAATCGTTGTTATAAATGCTAGAATTATTAAAGTCCGTTTATCTAAAAATATAATTATATATTTTTTGCTTTAACCTTTGAGTTGTTTCTGTCTTGGTATTTCTCGGGTGGCTTAATGTGAGTTTTATAATACACTAGTATTAATTATGTCTTGGAATTTTCTATATGGTCCTCATCAATTTTCTTTGAGTCTATTTTTCTATACTTTCTGTGATTCTTACCTTCCCGAATTTTATTCTTATTTAATCTATTTATATATTCTTCATTTTTCTTAGATATTAATTCCCGGAACTCCTTGTATCTTTCTTCATTAATTTTTCCATTTACCAAGTCAATTGGCCTGCATTTAATTGTACTAAGAATTGTCGTATTATAAAATCCTATTATTCTCATCATCTTTAACTCAATAGTTTCGTTGCTATTCTTCTCGCAATGTTTTAAAAGTCTGATATGTTCGTGAATAGTGTTATGTAGTCTTTCAATGTTCGCATTAGAAGTATGATTACTATTTGAAGTAAAATGTACGTTAATCTGTTCCTCTTTGAGGAATACGCTGCGTTACCCTTAATTTAAGTTAATTTAAGATTTTACTCTTTAATTCCTCATAAACATCTTGTATTCCTCTATGGTTCTTGCTTAAAATCTTGGACATCATTAAATAGTTTTGCGCATCTTATTATCTTAAATTTGTTATTACATGAAAAAAGCTCCTCATAAACGTTTTTTTATCATATCAAAGAACTCGTTCTCTATTAGGATTGCATTTAGTTGGTTTGGGTTAAAGTGGGTTTTCAATAAGGAAATATTTTTTCTCTATCAAGATCCTTGAGTCCTATGGTTTTTGTACTTTTCTTGAATATTTTTTCATTCTTAATCCTAGCCGCACCTGAGGTTACCTTTTTTTTATAATGATTTGATTTTGAACATATTAATGGGAGATTCTGTTTCTTTTATGGTTGTTACATCTGATTCTAATGTGTTAATATTAATAGGTTGGGGTTCTATTAGCGAAAGCGCATCTGCATTTTTATTTCTGTACATTTTTTATATTTAATCTCATAGTTGAATTCTGAGAGCTTTAATCTCCATCTGACCAATTTGGAGTTTGGTTCTTTTATGGAGAAGAGCCAAGTAAGTGGCTTGTGTCTGTTTCGATGACAAATTTCCGTCCAAAAAGATATGGTCTGAAATATTTTACGGCACAGATAATAACTAAGAGCTCCTCAATCGTACTGTAGTTGCGTTCATGTTTATTGAGTGTTCGACTTGCATAATATACAGGGTGGTTCTCTTGCGAAAGAACTACGCCTAAGACAAAATTGCTAGTATCTGTTGTTAAAGTGAATTTTTCCGAAAAATCCGGATATACTAAGATTGGGTCGCAAGTCAGCAATGTTTTAAGCGTATTAAAATTTTCATGATATTGCGGATCGGATATATTTATTTTTGTATCTTTTTTCTGATATCTCTAGTCATGGGTTTAGCTATCATAGAATAGTCTTTTATAAACATCCTGTAGTAGCCTGTTAACCAAGGAATTGTTTTATTTGTTTAGGAGTTCTTAGTATAGGGAAATTCTTTACGCATTCAATTTTTTTTGGATTCGGTTTAATTCCGTTTTGAGTAACAATGAGCCCAAGAAATTCTGTTTCTCTCTTCGGAAGCTTCGATTTGTCTAATTGTAGATGGTGCAAAATTAATTTAATTGAGTTAATATGTTCTTGAAGGGAAAAAGAAGATTATAATATCATCCAAATATACTAGACATATTTTAGTGATGTAGTCCTTTAGGATATTGTTCATTAATCTTTGGAACGTCGCTGGAGCTGTCTTTAGTCAAACGGCATTTTTAAAAATTCATGGGGCCCCCCTTCTACATTGAAGGCGGTCTTTTGAATGTCCGATTCTTCAATCTAAATTTGATGAAAACCCTTCGCTAAATTGATGGTAGTGGTATTGGCATCTGCCCAATTTGTCTAGAATTTCATCAATATTTTGAATCGGATATTTATCGTCTATCGTGGCTTCATTAAGTTTACAATAATCGATAACCAATCTCCACTTGGGTTTCCCGCTGGCGTCAGCCTTCTTCGCTACTATCTAGATGGATGAAGAGTGTTAAGAGTTTCTATGTCGTATTATCCCGTTATCCAGCATTTCCTGGATTTGTTCTCGATTTTATGTATGTATGGGTACCTGTACGATTTAGTGTATATTGGATCATTATTTACCGTCCTTATTTGGTGCTTTATAGCAGAGGTAAAGGTAAGTTTGATATTTTCCTGGTGGAAAATATGGGTTTGCTTTCTTATCACAGGAATTAATTTACCTTTTTCTTCAGAGTTCAAGTGCTGTAAGCGAAATTGTTCCTCTGAAGGTTTGTTTTCCTATTTTTCCATTATATTAAAGTTATCACTAACCATCTTCTGCATTACTAGAGGAATTAGGTTTTTGGGTTTTTCCAATTTTGTTTTCTCTTTGGTTTTCGGGTTTTAGTTTCTTTACTTTCAAAAAATAATTATAATGTATTTTCACATACTCGTAATGTGTTATTTTTGTAATCAATACATGCTTTTAATGGTCTCAACAGGTCGTTTCCAATAAAACCGTCATAAAAACCGTGAAATCTTAATATATAGAAACGTCAAAGTTGTTTCCTAATTCCTCAAAACATGGTAATATAGCCTTTTTATCTGTGTAGATATGGTGCTAAGAGTTTTAATCGAAAGTGGTTTAACTTCACGAATCCAATTTGGGTGACAAATATCAGGGTTCATTATTGAATTAGTAGCACCAGTATCTATAATTACTTTTATGTGTCCCAATCTAGTCTTTACTTTTATATATAGTAGCCTTCCGAGGTTGATTGGAAAATTTTGGACGATTTGTTTGTTGGAGTAGGTTTCATGTTGATTTATGTCCACAGGCTCGGGTAATGAATTTCGTTGTTGGGGAGTCTCGATCTAAAATTTTGCCTGTTGGAGTATGGTCGGTTAGAAGTTTGTTGCTTAATAGGATAATTATAATAAAATATTTAATTATAATAAAATGTTTAGCGCTGTTCTCATATTATTATTTGCACTCTGTTTGACGGTCTTTGTTTCGCCCAAAATGACAACCAATTTGTTATTTCGCCTATGTAACCTGTTTTTTATTTCATTGTAAATTGTAAGGTATTTGTCTTAAAGGTCGTATATCTGAATTCGTCAAAAAGTTCGTCACAGAATCGTCTGTCTCCGAAGTTGTTTTGGAGTTTGTTTGTTATTTCTAGCCAAGAAACTGCATGGCAGTTTATTTCGATGGCTTGCTTAGCTTTTCCTTTTAATTTTGACTTTATAGTATCTGGAACAACTGCTTGGTTAAGTCCATCATACGTCTGTAAATGTGGATGAACCCTGTCGATGAGGGTTATGAAAGTATGTAGGGCCATATTGTCTCCATCGAAGTCAGGTAAATTGTTAAGATACTTTAGGGGACTAATCTATTTTGCCCCTGGAATTTTTTATTTTTATTTTTTGATAAAACGATTAAAGGATATCAGAGACGTTTTATTATTGATTTTCTTATATTCAAATAAATGTTTTTCGTTTTTGCTTTTAATATTTGTTTTCAGCGTATTTCTTAATTAGTTTTATTTGATATGAGAGCTTTCTTAATCTCTCATTATCTTTTTAGTTTCATTTATATAAGTCTTTCTATTTCTCTTCAATTTCATACAATATGATTTTCATTAATAATAAAAAATAAAAATAAAAAAATCTTATTTATTTATTTATTTAGGAAAGTTCTATAAACATAATTAATTATGAAGATAAAGAAAAAAGTGGGGGGTACTAACTACACTGGTCTTTGACCCAAAAATGTCCATATTATCTACATTATATTAAATCATATATTTTACAATGTTTGAGAAGAGAGCATACAGTTTTGATGTTATCTAAAGTCAACATTTTCAGGACGTCGGCGAAAAGTATTTTGCCAAATAGGAGATTGTGCTTTTTTAATGTATTCACAGTCAAATATTAAGTGTTTTATGCACATTGAGGTTGCATAGGTGGCAAAGGTTTCGAGTTATGCCGTTAAACAAATATTGGTGAGTGATTAAGGTATGGCCTAATCGTAGACGGCAAAAGACTTGAATATCACATTTGGAAGCTTCTTTTGGATAGATAGGTGCAGTTTTAATAAGGTTGAAGGCTTTATAGTGGTGTTGGTAATTAGTCCAAATTTCGATCTCTCTTTTATTGATTTTCCTGAGGATATTTTTCTTAATATCACTTTTGCTTGTGGAAGGAAAGGTTATAATTGCATAGGTGGCGAATTTGTTTGGCTACTTCGTCTGCTACTGTGTTACCTGTTATTACAACGTGTCCTGGAATACACATAACTTTAAATTTTGTGTGATATCTTATCAATAGATCTCTTATTTTGGATATAATTGATTTAGAGTCAGAATAAATTATAAATTTACCTACGGTGGTATGGTATCTATTTAATGCGTATAGGATTGCTGTTGCTTCGGCAGTGTAGATGGAGCAGTTTTCGTCGAGTGTGGCAAGGAATTCCAGTTGCAGTCGGAAGAGTCAAGATTATTGTGGAGGGATGGCGGAGTATCCAATTCGAAAGTTCCGTGGAGATTCTACCCAGGAGACTTCGCTCTGAAGGCAGTAAGAGCTTAATAATTTAGTTAGTGGTAAGTGTTTTAAATTGTTCTTCTAGCGTGGGTAGACCTGATTCGGCAAAAATGTTCATTATGGGTGTGGTTTTGAGAGCACCAATTGCTAGCCTGATGGCCTGATGATATAGCGGTGATAACTTTTTTAGCTGGGTGTTTGAGACTTTGCCACAAATTGGCAAGCCATAGTCGATTTTCGCTAAGATGTATTTGGGTGGGAATCTCCGCGTCTAGTTGAGGCGTATTTTATCAGTTTAATCTTGTTATGTTTACATATTAAGTATAGATCATGACGTGTTTAAAAAAACTGTTATTCCGTATTATTATATTAAGTTTATTTGTAGCTGCTTGGAACAAAATAACCGACAGTGGAGTGTCCTGTGGAATGCCATTATGCAAGGGTTTAATAGAAGAAAAATTATTATTATTATGTTTTTCCAAATTTCCAATCCATTAGTTGTGAAATAACCGTAATACACCAACGCGATCAAATGCCTTCCCAAAATCGACAGACATGACAGATATAAAAAGAATCTTAATTTTCTTCTTAATCTCTCAATATCTTATTCGTTTGATTTATATAAGAAAAGTCTTTCTATTTCTTCTTCAATTTCATACAATATGATTTTCATTAATAATAATAATAAAAAAAATTATACTCCTAATTAAAAATATTCTTACTTCTAAATTAATGTTGATCCTTGTGGTGATTCTTGGATTGTTGTGTTTTGGTGTTGTTGAGGCTGTTGGATGTTGGCGTGGCTACATGGTGGGCTGGTGGGCTGGAGATTATTGTTTTCGTTGTGTTTTATATATTCTTTTTGTTTAACAGTGTTGCTTTTCTTTCTTATCTCATTTCAAGTTCACTTCTGTTCACAAATTCTATTCGTTATGTTTTTTTTGTTCTATCTTACCTTTGTTTTTATTATATACTTATTTAATTTGTAAGTTTAAAAAAATATATACTGTTACGTTTTAACCTTTTTAAAACGTTTGAGTTCGTTTAAGTTGCGTTAAAACAAAATAAACAACGTTTTATTTTGTTATTTTACTGTTATATTTTTATTTACTACACAATAACTTTTATACATTTTACAGCAACTTAATATTCGCTTATACAAAACTTTTATTTCAGCCTTAACACGTCTTTATCTTACGACAGCCAAGCAATAACTAACTGACGTGTAGGTGGCAAGGCAGCCCTTACCCTTTTGGAGGGTTTAGGAAATATCGACCATCTTCCATATCCGTTGATTCACGTATAACGTAAAGATGGCAGGTGTGGCATTGTTGCCAAATTGACAGGTTAACACAAAATATACCAAAATCCCATAATGCAGTGTTGTATTTTTATGTTCGCAACACTGCCTCCCGCTTAAGCTTGTTCGTCAGGAATAGGCTCATTATCCTTCTTCCCGTAGCTCGCAAGTCGTTCTAAATGTTGTCCCTCATAGAAGCCCTTAGCATTTGCTGCTCGATCATACCTTGCTTTCAATCTATCACGGGCCATTTCTAATCGTGTATGCATCGTTTCATGAAATTCTTTGGGACTTTCATATTTTTGGCATTATCGACTGGTGCTCTAGATTTGTGTTGCTGCAGATGATTCTGACTTGTTCTGACTGCATTTTTAGCCGCAATACATTCAGTGCAGTTCGCTATCCACCCGGCGGCAGCTTGCTTGCATCCGACACAATAGTAACGCTGTTTTAATTTTTCAACTGCCTTCGCCACGCTGGGATGCCCTCCGCTATGTTCCTTACGAGACTGATTCAAAATTTCATTGATTTTTGAGGAAGGTACCACTATTAGATTCGAAGTTGTATTGCCATCAGCACTTTCCCAGCTTCGGTATAAGCACCCATCTGTCAGCATTAAACTATCCCATTAAGCCCAATAAGCCTTTATTTGATTGCTATCTGCTGATATCTCTTTACTAGTAGGCCGTGTCTTTTTCCTTAGCCGCTATTATCCTTGCCAGTACAGGGTCTTTCCTCTGAGCCGTTGACCAGTCCTCGTTAACCTCCAGACGTAATTGTCTGATATTGATAATGATCTCTTTGGCCCTATCACCGACAATCTTACATTCGTTTTTACTCTTTCCACTCCTGTAACAAGCTTCACTGTTACGTGGCAATCTTTTCATGTCACAGCCTCTATAATGACCATGGCCATTATGACCACCCTCATTTACATTATTGCATTCATTTCTTTGAACTCTGTCGTGTACACCTACCTAAGCCCATTTTATGCGGCTGTCCTCTATTAGTAAGGCGTTTGTTACTAAATTCTTCGGGTTTTCTATAGCTAGTGTTTTTCCATTTGTCATATCTCCGTGGTGACGCAAACCTTACACTTCTGAGCGGTGCCCTACAATGCCCTTGAAAATGACCACTCTTGCCACAGTTTTAGCACTTCCTTTTTGTCCTTTGCTCTTTTTCGGCCAAAAGTCGCTCTACCACCTCTTTGATTGTTGTGGCTTGGATATCTCTCGAGCGGTTTCCTGTGCCAGTGTAAACACTACGGTCTCACAAAAGTTGCTTTATGAGCAGCACACACCACATACTTAATATCGGGGTCCCTTATACCAGTTGTTTCTGCAGCTAGCTGACATGGTTTCTAAACTTTCTGCTGCAGCATCTTTAAACGCCATAATTAGTTCTAGAGCGTTCTCTTCATCATTCCATCCATTTTTACTGGCTTCTGTGTCGAATTTAAATTTAAATACCGTCAAAGAAGGCCGTCTTTTTTCTGCTGGAAACATATGATATGATTCGTACTGGTTCGGGTTTCTGGCACTGGAGACTGTTGATCTTTTCTTCCATTACATTAAATATTTCATCAACAGTTTTCTCAAAATTTTCCATTCTTGTCTCGACACTATCTGCCCTTTTGCTTACCGTCGCATATATTTTCCGTAATTGTTCAGTTGTTTCTTCAAATTTGTGTTTAAGTTGTTTAGTAATTTCTCGTACCGCAGTTGAAGTTTACCCAAGTTTTGTTTTTTTTGCCACAAAATTCTGGTTTTCCACTCTAGAAAATTCCTGTACCTGCGTCAACAGCTTTTCGTTCTGTACCTGCATTTTTTCCATCATAGCAGTCAGTAGCGAATTATCGTCTATACTAGTTGTTGTTGCAGGGTCACTTATCTCAGGATCATTCTCATCGTCAAATTCGTGAGAATCGATGTTTATAGCACGTTTCTGAAATTCCTCTAATAGACATTTTTGTAATTCGGTTCTATTACCGGTTGTTGACAGTACTAATTTATTTAATTCCCGTTTGAGCCTGTCCACTTTTAATTCTTGGAATTTAATTTTTACTCCTTTTGATTTATTTATTTTATTTTTTACCTTTATTTTAACCTTTTTAAAACGGTTGAGTTCGTTTATATTGCGTTAAAATAAAATAATAAATATTTTGTTTTACCGTTATATTTTTATTTACTACACAATAACTTTTATACAGTTTACAACAACTTAATATTCGCTTATACAACACTTTTATTTCCGCTTTAACACGTCTTTATCTTACGACAGCCAAACGATAACTAACTGACGTTTAGGTAAGGCAGCTCTTTATATACCTAATTGCCTACATTTTTGAAGGTTCAGGAAATATCGACCATATTCCACATCCGTTAATTTAAATGTAACATGAATATGGTCGATGTGGCAGTGCTGACAAATTGACAGGGTAAAAAAAAATATAACAAAATCCCATAATGCAGTGTTGTATTTTTGTGTTCGTAACAATATTTAATATGTTTTTTTCTATAGTCTAACTCACAAAAATAATATTCACTTTTTATTTATTTTTATATGTCCTTCACTTACTTTTATAATATTTACTTATTTTATTTAAAATTTAATTGTTTTATACATATCTTTCATTCACTAATTCACAACTAATTCTTCACAACTAATTCTTAAGAAATCAAAGAATTAAATTACATTGCAAAAAATATAAAGTAAACATATTTAAAAGAAAATGATTACATTGTATGAATGTATGTCACAACACTATGTGTCGTAACACCATATGCCGTAACATTAAAGCTCCTACTTCGTAAAGCACCAAATTTGATAATTACATGATTTTTAAGGGCAGCTGATTTACTTTTTTTACGCGTGAAATATAGTGTACTCTTTGTTTTTGTTGCATAACTTTAGTTGTTGCAACAATTTTTTGTTTAAATTTGCTAAAAATCGTTTGATTTTTTCACGAGTTGCTTTACTGAGTGGCTTTAACTCAGTCAATTTCCAACGGATCTTATTTATCTAGATAAGTTATTAGGTTTTTTATCGTAATTCCGGATTTTTGAGGTATTTTGAAAATTTTAAAAGTTGTATCACTTCCCAGGTGTCTTTACCTCATCCTCTTTTTTGGCATAATTTTGTATTTTCTAGTTTTTTTTTAACACGTAAAAAGTTTAGTAACTTAGAGCCCCACGTGCCCTACAAGTTGACATTTGTATTTCGATGAATTAGGACAATGTGACCACCCGTGGCCATACGTTGTGTGTCAGTTCCCGACATTGTGATCACGAAATGTTGGAAATGTTCTGCATACATCTACCATTAAACAATCAAATTTTGGTCCCAGCTTGTCAACCCGCGAATAACCACACGTCAGAACGTGGTCCAATGGTGCAGAAAAAAAATTACCACAGGTGGTCACATGAGGCTCTTAGTGTTAAATACTATCTTAAAAAATATAAAATGTTTAAATTCACCGTATTTTAATTAATTCTAGAGAATTTGGTTGTAGAGTTGCTTTCGACGCTCAGTGTATATATATACATACATATATAGTATATGCATGTAGCATTTATATTTATTTTTTTTATATATATAAAAGAAAAATTTAAATGAAGAAATATAAATGCTACATACATATATATTGTCTGTACATATATGCCAATCACTGAAACAAATAAATGTCAAATTAAGTTGTGCAAAAATCTTGACGTAAAGATGTGACTCACAATTCGCATCGTGTATTAAGGTTACGAGGGCGGATTGACATTGAAGCTACCTATATGGCAGCACAAACACAAAAAATTATCCTTTCTTAGAAATTACGATCTGTCAAACGTCAGCTGTTAGCCAAATTGTTTAGCCAAATTCATCGATTAGTTTATTTGTTCTAGTGGTTTGAAGTAAGCAACTTTTGTGTTTCTTGGAAAATGGAAAAAAGTGAATTTCGTGTAGTGATTAAACACTATTATTTGAAAGGCAAA